>CM021763.1:84236063-84263399 GCA_011075105.1 Heteronetta atricapilla | reverse complement strand
AAAAAAAAAAAAAAGAAAAGAAAGAAAAAGGATAAATGAAAGGTTGGTCAATAAAATTGTGCATATATGGTATAGTAACAAGCACTGAGTAGTTTGTGAACCTGTAGTACTCAGTGATGAAATGGGAGGAATCAGGTTATGATACACTTCCGTCAGATTATATTACACCTCTGCCGTGTGCTCCTGCTTGCAGGACACCCGTCATTGCAATCATGAATAAAAATATAAAAATGCTACTTCACCGACATCCTTAGCTAAGCCTGTGTTACTGGCTGCAGATGGTTTATCAGACTTCCCATTTAAAAATAAATAAATAAATAAATAAATAAATTCACTTGATGATCTTTTGTCTCAAAGTCTTACCAGATGAGTTTTTATCCCGGACAACGTTGCTAGATTTATGTTGCTGACTGTTTTTCGGAGAGTTGATGACGGCTGGTGGAAACTCACCTGGGAGACAGTCAGCATCTGTTTATCATTTTGATTATATACTGATCTCAAAAGTCAGCCTTTGACTGCGTTAAACAGATACCACGCATGCAGACATCAGCAACCTGCCCTGTTTTGTCCTATAGCCACAGGCAGTGCCACTCCTCCCAGAGATTCTCCCTCTCACGCACTGCACTCAGAGCTGTTTCTAGGACTGGAAACCTTGCTTTGTGTAGGCACGGGGGCAAGCTTTGGCACCATCCCTGTGCCTCCCCACTGCAGATTCTAGGAGGAAGTCTCCAGCCCGTGGCACTCTGCAAGCTGGGCACAGCTGGGAGCTCAGCAGGCTGACAGCACACACGCAGGAGCGAATCCTCTGATGGGGAACAACGTGAACGAGTGGTGGCTCTATCTTGTTGAAGTGCGTTTCGCTGCGCATCAATGCCAATTACAGAAACAAACCTTCTTTTTGGTGCTCTTTCAATAAAAAATATAAGAGTGTGCCCAGGGTAACTACCTGCAGTGGGGTGAGAGGGACTAAATGCAGCAAAAGAAAACAAGCTGCAGTTAACAATGGAGCTCTTAGAGAAAAGAGAAAAAAGGCAGGCAGATGGCATGAATATTACTGCATGAAAATGACTAACACTCTGAGAATTTCCCAGTGTACTTCTGACTGGCTTGGGCTTGCTTTTATAATTAATTTATGGAAAGTACCTAAATTGGGAATAAACACAATCTCACAAATCCCTTCTAATCTCTGCCTGTATTTTTGAAATGATACCCTGAAGGTATAGTTTCTTACAATGATTAAACTGTTTTCCTTTTAAGAATTAAAAAGGGCTTTTTTCATGCGATTGAACAGAGCATTAGTGGTCAGAACTGAACTCAGAACTGTTTTAGATGCAATCTATTGTTGTAAATACCCGGATGGGGGCATTTCCCCACTAGACTGGTAGGTGCTAAATGTGCCAATATTTCCATTCTGGATTCATGTATTTTAAAGCAAAATATGACCTGGTGCGTTGTCAGCCACCTAATGACTCAGAAGCATTCAGGCATTACCATAAATTTGGAAACTTCCTTTAAAAAAAGAGATGTATTTTTCATTAAGTTGCTGCTTCTCTTTGACAATAGAAGCAGAACTCCCTCCCTGGGGCAAGGTGTACAAAACGTGCTTGGGGAGGGCATGCAGTGCGATGGCAGGGGGAGCTTGGATGCATGCTTGTTTCTCGGTCTCTGGGTGCACAGCAGGAGTCGTTGTGGCAAGCTGTTCAATGCAGCTTCGCACATTAGGAGAAGTCTGCAAAGATGCAGGCTTAGCACCACGTTCGGCTGCTGCCTGTACACCAGGCTCCTGTTGGTCCTCACATGGGTTTCTGACTGCAGCAGCCACTGGCAGACCCGCATGTTCCCCCGTGGAGGGGAAAAGCGGGCAAGCAGCAGGTAAGCAATGGGAAGCCTTCCACCAAACCAGTGTGATGAGGGTCCCCTGGGACAGCCACGTGTGTCTTGTCACCTCGTGCACAAGGAGTTGCCTCCTGCCCAGCCAGCAGGAGCACTGTGGACCCACAGGTTAGTCTCTCTCTTCACAGGGTGAGAACGCAGATGCTGGGCACCTACAGAGAGCCCCAAGAGGGACGAGGCTCCTCCAGTTGCTGCCTTCTCTCCATCCCATTGTGCCCACGCACTGGCAGGCAGCTGGAGGGGAGCCAGCGTGTGCTGGAGGAGGCGGCAGTCAGGGAGAACAGAGGATGGCCTCCGCCTGCTGTACCTGTGGTCATTGGTGGCCTTGCTGCCAACCACTGCCACAGCCCTGCACCAACAGCTCCAGAGTGAGCCACCAGAGCCCCATCCCACCAGCTCCACTGCTGCAGGTGCAAGGCACCTGGCAGAGATGCTGTATCAGTCAAATTTTGGTGGTGTTCACAGCTGTGAGGCTGGACTCAGGGTGAGGTCCAGTAACATGTGGGTCTGGAAACAGATTTTTTGTTACATGTCTTATCAAGTGTTGTCATGCAAATCAAGGTAAGAATTACCCAGGGCACAACCTGACCCTTTGGTTTGGCCTTTTTAGCTCAGTCATGCACAGGAGAAGCCTTTTCCCTGTTCCCTCCAGCAGCATGTAATGGCTAATGGGAATACATCGCAGCAGTGAAAAATTCTCTTACCCTCATAAACACAATGACGAGGCTAATCTGAAGCACAAGCAGGGCATTTGGGCTGCATGTCTCAGATGAATGCCTCCCTCAGATGAATGTGGGCTGTTTGCAAGCACGTGATGAGCTGCAGCAGTAATTCAGGCAACCGCCAGACAGGTGACAGGAGAAGGAAGCGGGCCAGCAGCACTGTGATGTTGGCCCCCACTGGTGCCTGCAGTGGGTGCATGCCCAGGGCCTCTCACTTCCCAGGGTGGTGGCCGGGATGACGAGCTTCTGGAAGAGTGATCTGAGGCCTCTTGGCACTGCAGCACCTCCACGTCCCTGCACACCTGCTAGGGAGAACCCCTCCTCATGGTGCTGCTCTCCGTCTGTCCCCCAGAGGCTGCCAGCTTCATCTCAGAGAAGAGCAGGCCAGAAGCTGGGTTTGTTTTTGCCATGTCCAGACCCGAGGTACTCGCTTCTGAAATGCTGTTGCTGATGGTTGCTTGGTCACAGCCTTTCCGGGAGCATCTCTCTTCTACGCATTTAAGAAATAGATTTTAACATGTTTTTTTCTATTGTTTGTGAAAAAGAAGAGAGAGCAAGGAAAATGTCTTTGCTTTCAGAATAGTATTGCAGTAATTAAAATTCTTTGGAAGGTGTTCTGTTCCCACAAGTAATAAATAGTTTTGAGTGTTTTGCCCCATTAATTGCGCATTAGTTAAATACTTATTTTTACAACATGCGTATTCACTCACCTGCTTACTCTGACAGTTAAATGCATATTTAAATATGCATTATACCCTTTAATGCATAGTAATTATTTCGTAGAGAAAAAAGACTCTTTCTGAGAAATCCCTTCCTGGGGAATAGATGTTTACGTCTACAGCATAATTCTGTCTCTGGGAGCAAGGCTGCTGCGGGTCTGTAAGGCCACAGTGTGTGAATTGGCCTTGGCCCGGCGCACTGCGATGTTTCTGGGTGCTGGCAGTGTGCTGCCGGCTCCGTCACGGCGCTGCTGGACATCTGCGGCTTTGCCCAGGCCCTTCTGCCGGCACGCCGCCTGCAGCTCCCTCGAGCCCTCCCATGTGTGAGGACAGCTGCAGCTGCAGGGCGAGCACCCCAGGCTTTCAGCAGGTTGGGTGCTGCAGGTGAGAGGAAGGGAACGGTCCCATGGCCGTGCCCGGCGCTGGTCTCGGTCTGCAGCTCTGCTGGGCCATTGGTGTGACTGCACTGGGAATCGGCTCTTCTCCTGGAGGAATGGGGGGGGGGGAATGGGGAAGGTAGGGGGAGGTGTTGTGCATTTTCTGCCACAGCAGGAGCTGTCTGGGAAGTGTCCGGGGATTTATTTTATTTCCCTCCAGATCTGAGCAAAAGAGGCCGAAATTTTCAGACACCTGAGTTCAGCGTAGGCCAGTGACTCAGTGGCCAGCTTTCCAAAAGAGCATCTCCTACTGACCGTAGCTGGGCTCTCTGTTCTTCCAGACCTTATGGGAAATTACAGTCACATACTTCTGATGGAGTGAAAATGGCCAGCCATATCCAGCTGCATGTTGAGTCAGGAGCAGCTTTGTGTGTTGCTGATCAATATCCAGGAAAAGCTGCAATCTGCCCAGGTAAGAAAGGCAAGACTGCCAGCATTTGGGACAGACCTCCTTCCACCCACCCCACTTTGTGTCCCTCTACTTCGAGCTCTTTGCTAAGCAGCACAGACTGCTCCGCTCTGGGGAGGACCTGCCCTGGGGAGCAGCACCAGGCTCCCTGTGCCACCGCTGTGGCCAGAGCAGGGCAGACAGCATAGGGACAGCTCCCCATGCTGCTCCCCGAGCTGGCCGTGCCTCTCCCACTGTCTCAGGCCACCACTGCTGCCATCAGCCTTCTCCCATGGCGTGGAAGGGGCAGTCAGGACTTGCACAGCATCCTCACTCTCTGGGAAGCCAAATGAGGGCCTGGGTGCCAGTGACAGGGCACTGCAGCACTTGGGGGTGTGCAGGAGAGGCAGGAGGGCCAGGCACTGAGCAGAATTTTCTGGAGCACCACACATTTAGGAGTAGAGCTGTGTGGGCAACACACATGCTTTTTGTTGCTCTGGGGAAGACGCTGACCTGCCTTGATAGCTGTCGTCCTCACAGTTCAAGCCATTGCAAAAGCTGAGTTACCTCACCTTGGAAGCCAAGGAATCAGAGATTGGTTTGGGTTGGTAGGAAACTTAAAGATCATCTAACTCCACACCCCCTGCCATGGACAGGGTCACCTCCTGCTAGACCACGTTGCCCAAAGCCCCATCCAGCCTGGCCTTGGGCAGCCTGTGCTGGTGCCTCACCACACTTATTGTGACAAATTTCTTCCTCACGCAATCTAAACCTACCCTCTTTCATGCTGAAACCATGTCCTTGTCCTGTCACTACAGGCCCCAGTATAATGTCTTTCTCCAGCTTTCTTGTAAGACTCCTTTCTGATTTGAAAGCTTTGCAATGGGTCTCTCTGGAGTCTTCTGCAGGCTAAACAGCCCCAACTCCCTCAGCCTGTCTTCATAGGAGAGGTGCTCCAGCCCTTTGTCATCTCAGTGGCCTCCTCTGGACTTCTTCTAATATGTCTATGTTCTTCTTTTGCTGGGGGCTCCAGAGCTGAGCACAGGGCTGCAGGGGGGTCTCATAAGAGCAGAGAAGAGGGGGACAATCCCCTCTTTGCTCTGCTGGCTACACTGCTTTTGTTGAAGCCCATGATATGGCTGGCTTTCTGGGCTACAGGTGCACGTTGCTGACCTATGTTGAGGTTTTCATCCACCAGTACCTCCAAGTCATTCTCCACAGGGCTGCTCCCAAGAGATTCTTCACCAACTCTGTTGATATTGGAGATTCCCCCAACCCACTTGCAGGACCTTGCATTTGGCCTTGTTGAACTTCATGATGTTCACGTGGTCCCACTTCTGAAGCCTGTCTAGCTCCCTCTGGGTGGCATCCCTTCCCACCAGTATATCAACTGCATTGCTCAGGTTGGTGTCATCGGCAGACTCCTTGAGGATGTACACATTCCCACTATCTATTTTATTAATGAAGGCATTGCATAGCATTGGTCCCAACACAGACACTTGAGGGACAGTATTTGCTACTGGTTTCCATTTAAACATTGAACGTTGGACTCTTTGGATGCAGTCACCTGCCCATTTCCTTATTCCATTTTATCCATCTTATAATTCATCCATCAGAATTATCTCTTTCCCATGTAGAGGCATGAATGTGGGGGATTGTAGCAAAGGACCTGCAGAAGTCTGGGGAGATGATACGAGTTGCTCTTACCTTGTCCACTGATGCAGCCAGTCCATTGTAGAAGGTCACTAGAGTAGTCAGGCATGTTTTGCGTTTTGTGAAGCCATAGTGGCCATCTCTAACCACCTCCATCTTCCATATGCTTTGACCTGCCTTCCAGGAGGACTCGTTCCATGCTTTTACCAGGCACTGAGATGAGGCTGACTAGCTGTTAGTTCCCTATTATTAGGGAATTATTATTATTAGGTCCTCCCTATTATTATTATTTTTTTTTAAATATGTATGATATTCCATTTTCTCCATTCACTGGGGACTTCACCTGACTGCCGTGAGTTTTCAAATATGATGGAGAGTGGCTTAGCAATGACATAGCCAATTCATTCAGGACCCTGGGATGCATCAGGTTGGGTCCCATGGAGTTTGGTATATTTGGGTTCGTCAGAGAGTTTTGAACCCAATCTTCTCTTACAATGCACTGCTTGTGCTGTTCCCCATGCCTCATGCCTTCCCCAGAGTGTTTTGCTTTTGCGGTGGCCAGACTTTAAGGAAGGGGACCAGCTTCCTTTGCTTGGTGTGAGCCAGGGCAGCTTTCCTGGCCCCAAACGGGAGGGTGAGCCAAACCATACCTGGGGAGATGCCAGCTTGTGCCAGCCGTGGCATTGCTGTGTCATTTTGCCCTGGATGGGACCACCCCAGCAGCAGAATCCAAGGGCAGGGGGTGGCACCGGACCTGCTTCCAGGACAAAGGATGCCCCATTTCAGGTTTTGTCAGGCCCTGTCATGCCCCGCTCTGATATGGTGATGTTTCTAGCAGTGGTCTGGCTGCAGTCCTAGAAACAATGCACTGTACTGTACAGTACCAGATTGTACATCTAAACTATTATTTCCAACATCTCTGGGTTAATTGTAAAATTGTAATACAAAGGACA
This sequence comes from Heteronetta atricapilla, assembly GCA_011075105.1. NCBI lineage: Eukaryota > Metazoa > Chordata > Aves > Anseriformes > Anatidae > Heteronetta > Heteronetta atricapilla. Next base: position 84,256,634 of record CM021763.1, on the reverse strand, counting down.
TTGGGGGTTTGCTGGAGTTTAATTTTAATAGCAAGCCAGTGCCCTTTTAATGACATTTTATACATTTAAATTGGGCATGATCCCTTTGGGAACAGTAATTTTATTCATGGAGATTATGTCTAATTTGAATATAAAAACACCACTAAAAAGATATTGGATTTGCTACTTTTCACTTGCAGGAGCTTTGGAGCCCAATCTTCCCAGCTGGCTGGGCTGTGGTGGATTAAAATAAACAAATAAACAACCCCCCACCAACAACTTCCATCAGGCAGAGCGCAAAGGGCCGTGCCTGACCAGCCTCCCGCCCCTTCTGCCGGCCCGCAGCAGTCCCGGAGGACTGCGGACAGAGTTGGCTGCCTGTTTCCTTGAGGAAAAGTGGTGCACAGCATTGGGTTTTTCACCTGTCTGTCTTCCTGCTTGGCAGCTAACCCACCTGCTTGCTCTGCTCCCACCTGGTGACATGAACAAACCCACCACGGTTTCGAAGCCCTCAGATCAATGGCTGGGGAGCAGAAGGGGTCCCCTTGCACGCTTGCTGTGTGGAAGAGGCAGGTCCTGCTACAGGCCCAGAGCACGAACCGATTACCCACGTGGGCCACTTTAAGAGGGCTGAATTAGCGCACGGGGTTTTGTGCAGCCCTCCCCGAGCACGGGGCCGTACCCTTCAGCACAGCAGAGGCGATAACGGCACTGACACTGACGGGCACCGTCACAAAGCTGCAGCCTCATCTCCGAGACAGGATAAACTGTTTGGCCTTTGGACAAGATTATTTCTGTTCAGAACAGGATTGTTATCACTTAATTGAAAATAATTATCCAATGCAAATTGGCTTCAAGTTGGCAGGCTGAGTTGAAAAGATGGCGTGTTTCCAAGCTGTCCTGAGGAGAGCTGAGCCAAGCTGCATGGTGGCAAGGTGGGAGGCTAGGACTGTCTGTGGGGCTGAGGGTAGGGCACACGGGCAGGTATTCTCTCTGCTCCATCCACATCCCACAAGGAAAGCAAGGGGTCTGTCGTGCCTTCCCAGTGCTTTCATCAGGAGTGGCATGGAGGCTTTACAGCCCGGCTTTGGAGCTCCTCTTTGCAGGCCTCAGAGTCTTCCCTGCATGGGCAGCATCAACACATCACCAGGAAGACCCAGGCAAGTGGTGTCCTGCTCAGGCACTGGGCAGCCAGCACTCAGTACAGAGGCAGAGATGCAGCCATGGCCTAGGGCTGGCTCAGAGCTCCACGTCACTGTGAACACACCGGGCACCCTAAGGTCTGATCGGTAATTTGGTGGAAAAGTGTTGGAGAATGCCATAGTACCTACACAAGCCCAGTGAGACCAGTGGGAGTACTGTAACCGGTTTCTCTGACAGACCCGCTCCCAGGCATAACGGGGAGTGTATTAATGAGCCGATACCCTGTCCTCGGGGGTCCACACCTGGGATTTCTGCACACAAAGGATGCAGCTGCCCTCCTGCTCTTGGGCATTGTATCTGCCCAAAAGACATCCAAGAGATGAGGACAGCCAGTGCCATAGAGAGTCTGGGCCCCAGCTGGGGCTGTGGAAATCTTCACAGAACATGGCAGATACTTGCTCTTGGTTGTTCTGAGCCAAAACAGCATGTCAAACCTTGGCTGTGTTTGTTCATCTTCTTCTGAATCTGTTCTTCCTACGTGAAAGCAGCCTATCATTCAAAATGTCGTGTGTCAGCATGTGCTTGCCAGAGAATTTCTGGGGACAACCGTCAGCCCCTGGGTGTGTGTCTGTGAGATTTCACCCCACCTTGATCCCCACAGTGCCTGCGGAATCCTCCACTTTGGGGATCTCTGCTGCCACCCCTCCCTGTAGGTGCCATGCGCCGAGGTCGGGCTTAAGGAGAAAGATCTGCCAGGGGACCCCTGCCTGGGGAAATCACCCAGGCACTTGTCCTGCCTGACTGAATGTGCTGGGGCTCATGCCTGGTGAGGAGCCTTTGGGCTTTTGTGATGATGTGGCGGTGCTCTCCCTTTCTGGTTAGTGTGAGGAAAGACAGCAGGGCCAGCAGGAGCCCGCAGAGAGGTGCAGGGACTCTTGCTATCTGGGGGCATCCGAACCCACAGCGAAAAGCTCACCCCAGTTCTTTGGCTTCCCACTCAAAGAGAAATGCAGAACACCCCCCTTGCTGGCAACTGGCTGTTCTGATTTACCGTCCTCCTTCTCACACATGTCTATGCCTCTTCTTTAGGAACTAGGGTTCTGCCAGTGTGGACTTTACACCCGCGAGCTCTTTGTGGCCATTCTGCCCCTGCTGTTTTCTCCTCTCCCTTTTCTCTTTTTCTGCCTGAACAGGTTTGGATTAGACAAGACCTTCCTGAATGTACACAATACCTCTGCCAATGCACAAATACACTAGAGAATTCTCAGTTTCCACAACATTTTTTATATGATTTGACCAGACTGGTACAAGGTTAATTAAAAAAAAATGTTTAAATGCACTTTCATCAGAAGTGTAAAATGCTTCTGCAAGAATCTCTGTCAGGACTTTGTAAAGATGATAGTGTACTTTAACTAGCAAAGCACAATTAGACACAGTCAAATATTGTCCTGGTTAAAGACTATTAATTTTCCTTACATTTGTCATGAATTAATTTTTTCTGGCTATATAAACACTGTTTCCTTTATGAATACAACTGCTTCCTTTACACTGAAAAATTAAATTTGCTTTGATAATGAACTGAGGTGCTAATAATCATTTTGCAATGCAAAAAAGTGCAATTACTGGCTGCCGTGCCTCGCAGTGCCCCAGCTAGTTGCAACTGTCTGAAAGTCTGCGTCTCTACCAGAGAACACAGCCAAGCATTACGGGGGCACAGGGACAAAACCCAGGCACAGAGCCTGGGGACTGCCTGCTCTTGGCTGGCACCGCCTGTGTCCCCAGCACACCCAGCTGGAGGCTGGGGGGTCGCCGGGCTGTGCCGCGAGATGGACTCCGCGGGTTTCTGCTTTGCCGCGGTTACCCCTGCAGCTGGCTGTGGGGCTCCTTGTGCCACCGGGGTGGCTGCTGGTTTTCCCACTGCTGCAGCGTTTCTCCTACCTGGGAAGCGCTGCTGAGGGTGAGGCAATCTGCTTGGTGAGCTGTACGAGCTGCTGGTGCTGAATTTCTGTTACCGCAAAGGGCTTGGGAAGACTATGCCCGTGCGATGAGTCTTTCTTTCCCTCCCCAGGACATCATCTGTGCCAGAGGCCACAAGTAGAGGTGATGTGCAGCCACTAGCCTGTGTCCTCTTGGTTCGGTCTTCTGTAGAGCGTGCGGATGGAGCAGCACTGGCACTCTTCTGGAAGTTCCTCAGGCACCCACGCTGCTGTGAGTACATCCACCTGTCTGGGCACTCACAGGTTAAGCATTAATCTAACTTCCTGTGGCTTTTCCTCATCCATGTGAACGACAAAGAAGCAGGACTTTTTAGGTATCTGGTCAGCACCCCAACAATGCTGAGGATGGGGTATAATCTTCACACAGCATGCAGTTTAGGTAATGACACTTACATTCACCTTTCAAACATATTGTAAAAAATTTTAAAGTGCAGAATGTGTGGGTGTGTTTTTAAAAATATACTGCTATTATTTTATACCTTGATGTTGACTTTGTTCTTTTGTTGAAAGTAAATCATTAAAGGAAAAATTGTAAGACAAAATGAAAAAGCATAGTGCATAGAAAATCCACCAGGAGTTCAATAGAAACCTCTTAACATGCAAGCGAGGAGGACGGGAAGGATAAAAGCTTTGCTTGGCCTGCTTCAGCATGTACTGATTTTCTCATACAGTGGGTTTCTTAGAGCTTATGTTCTTCCTAAGCCCTAAAGAACACGATAAAAATGAATTTTTAGAGGACCTAGTGATTAGGAAGTCTCAGTGCTGGCGACAAGCTTTCACAGTGATGTTAGTCCTCTTGCTTTAGCATTGCTTTGGAAACTGCATCCAATGACAATGGTAGCAGCAATTCATTGAGCAGCCTCATCAGTGTGGGCAGCTTCCCTCACTGGTTTGTTAGTGTGAAGTGTGGTATTTTGCCTTGTTTAATAGCTCCTGAACAGAGAGGTTCCCACCCAGAGGACACCTGAGAAGGCTTTCATGATCAGTAACCCTTCTCCTGACATTAGCAGTGTGGTTAGCATTACTGACAATAAAGCAAATATCCATAATATGTAAGCAAGCTGTTAACGTACACCCCTGCCCCCCCTCTGGCTCCAGGCTGTGGGGACGCCCCGTGTCAGGGTGACAAAGGGCATTCGCGTTACCAAGATGCAGGTGCTGGGCCAACGGGAGGCACGGGGCACGCACCCTGACACGGCGGCTGGGCCCGCCAGCGGTACCAAGGCCCACATGCAGGGATGCCAGGAGATGGTGACACTGGTCCTGGGACAGGGCAGCATAACAGCGCCAGGAGCACTGCCTATAGACGCGGGCAGCTACCAGCCCTAAGGGGGTCTTAGACTGGAGCTGCTGCTAGATGGCAAAACCTGTGGTCCCCTGGTGGACAGGGGCACCTCCGCTGTCGTCTTCCTCCTCTGAGCAGTGGCTGAGTGACTCCTGTTCTGTTATGTAAAGCCCGAGTCTAGGTTATGGTTGTCTTGCACCGGTTGATAAGAATTTGACCCAATCTGCAGGGGTGCAGGTGACTGAAAAGCTTGTGTAACTAGTAATTCTACTGTAGTTCTAGAAATTCTGTGCAGCTATAAGCTATGCTAGGTGCTGGAAACTGTAGATAATAAAATATGCTCATTATTATTATTATTATTTTATAATTATAACCACAAACCTGTGCCAGCCCTCATTCTGCCAAAGATCCATAAATAAGCTGCCTGTCCTCTGTGGTGTTTGGTGATGCTTGCACTGAAGCAAAAGAGGGGAGAAGCTTTAATTCAGATTACCATTTCAATTCACTCCTCAAATAATCTTCCAAGCAGATGCACACAGCGTGAGCTAAATTCAGCCCCTTTAAAATCAAGAACAGTCCCTTTGCTGGCTTTGGATCATGCTCTTTGCACCCTCACTGCAGTACATGTAGCACGAGAGGGAGGTGAGGGTGTTTGGAAGAGCGTCTGCAAAGAATGGGTGAGGAAGACAGAAACCTCTTTACAGGTAATGCAGATTTAACTCCGGGAGAGGGACAGCCTCTGGTTTGTTGTTGCTGACTTGCTGGCAGAGATATGGGTTCCTGTCTAAAACAGAGACATGTGTTCCTGCCTCTGAAACAGGGCAGTGTGGTAGTGCCCCTTCCTGACGATTGGGCTGGTTATACCCGATGTGTTGAGGTCTCCCAGTCCACCAACCCCTGACAACTGGATTTTGGATTGATTTTTGCACTGGTTGGATCTCAGGGCAGAAACTTAGCACTCTTGGAAGAGCTGCTCACTGAACAAAATCTGTCATTTGGGAAGAGTATGATCAGTCCTAAGGTTTGCTGGGCTAGCCAGGTGGCCATGGACAGCACTTTGCTTGTCATGGGTCTAGTCCAGACCAGCTGAGGAAGCAACATGACAAGCTGTGAAATCAGTCATTTTTGCCCTGCTCTCTGCAGCGCCACTGTGCAATCATACCCAGTGCTTACTGGGATCAGCTCAATGGCTTGTCCGGGTGACCCAGACCCCAACTCTGCTGCCTCTGAAGCGGGGGGTGGGTGGGGGATGACACACAAAACCAGCGCAGCAGATCCACGTCTTGTGCCATAGTGAGAAAATGGTCCTGAAACAGCATGGCTTTTACCTGTCCTACTGTGCTCCGGAGGGAAATAGTCCTTCTTCTTTTCTTTTTGGCTAGCCTGAAAACAAAATGAAGTGTTAGTCAGACAAATAGGTCTTAGCGTTTCTAGAGCGGGGAGGCACCATTGTCCTCTGAGCTGTGTTTAATGAAGAAGACCAAAGCCAGTGAGCTCCATTGCAAGGCACAGCAAAGCCCCATAATGCTATGGAAATCACCCGCAGAAAGATACTGCTTCTTGGCCGAGATGGAGACCTGGAAGCTCTGTGTGCTCAGCCAGCTCTGCAGAGCCAGAGGTGTAGCTCTTGCCTGAGTGCTGGTATTAACAGAGGCTGGGGCCACGTCTGCTCTTGGTTCCTGGCTATACAGACAGGCCTTGGGCACAAGCATCTATCCAGGCTTTGGCTCTGCACCAATAAAACAGGGAGATAATCCCTCCCTTCTCTTCCCACCAACCTGGGAGGGGGCCAGCATTCATCCTCTGCATCCATCTGGGCAACATCAGGACATTCAACCCCACCGGTCCACGCTGCAGTCTCAGCCTGGGCAGGACTGGGACACATCTCCTTGCTGTGATACCCTGATGCTGCAAGTAGCTCAGGAGTCACAGCTTTGATGCAGGGACCTCCCAGGAGCAAACAGCCTCACTGGATGGTGAATTGATGGAGAGCAGTCCAGCAGAGAATGGCTTAGCAATACTGCAAAATCAGGTATGAACAGGCAACGTGTGCTGGCAGCCCAGAAAGCCACCCGAACCCTGGGCTGCACCAACAGCAGCGTGGGCAGCAGGGCGAGGGAGGGGATTGTCCCCCTCTGCTCTGCTCTGTGAGACCCCACCTGGAGCCTGCGCTCAGCTCTGGGGCCCAGCACAAGGAGGACAGGGAAGTATCACGAGTCCAGAGGAGGGCCACAGAGATGATGAAGGGCTGCAGCACCTCTCCTAAAGACAAGCTGAGGGAGTTGGGGTTGTTCAGCCTGGAGAAGAGAAGGCTCCGGGGACACCTTGTAACAACTTTCCAATACCCTAAGGGGGCTACAGCAAGGTTGGGGAGGGAGGTTGTCAGGAAGAATAATGACTTTGAACTCAAAGAAGGTAGATTTAGAACAGATATAAGGAAGGGCTTCTCTGCTCTGAGGGGGATGACGCACTGGAAAAGGTTTCCCAGAGAAGTTTAGATGCCCCATCCCTGGAAATGCCCAAGGCCAGGTTGGATGGGGCCTTGGTCAACCTGGTCTAGGGGAAAGCGTCCCTGCCCATGGCAGAGGGGGGTGGAAATATATGATCTTTAAGGTCCCTTCCAACCCAAACCACTCCACGATTCTATGACTTAGCAAAAGTGATGTTGCTTTGAAGAAGACAGGGCCAAGACAGGGCCAAGACTACTGTGATTTACTCAGTGATGGCGCTGGCAGAACAGCGCCAGCCTGGAGGAGGTGGCACGGCCCAGGTCAGGCCATGATGTGACTGCACCTCAGCAGCGTAGTTCTCCAAATGTTGGCACTGCTTCCAGAAGGATGCTGCTCTCATGCCTGGTGACCTGGTGACCTGGCTGGAGACACACACGACACTGGTGACATCGGAGTGGGTCACCTTCCAGCCTGTGCGTTCACACCTTGGGGCTGTGCATGAGAGCACCAGCCAGGGAAGCAGCTGCAATACCCCAGGCATCACCAGTGGCGTGCGGGCACATGGGGTGGTTTTTGTCATCTGAAATGCTGGTCATTGCCCCCAGCAGCAGCGTGTCACAGTGCAGCTCAGCCTTGCTTGGTTAAATGGCTTTCCCAGCAGATTCTACAATAGCTGCTGCTTTTATGTGCACTTATAAATATATATACATACACACACAACGTTTTTTAAGCAGACTTTAGGGAAAAAGATTGAAAGAGAAGCCAACCTTCTGTTTGACTTTGTTACAAAGACACATTTAATTGTTTTCTGATGCACACAGGTATCCTGCGGAGACGTGCACCTCAAAGCACAGTATTCCTTCCTTCCCAGCATTGCTGTGCAGTGACTGCAACAAACGATATACCAAATACTCTCTTCTCCCCTCTTCACTCCTTGGACAACTGCCCCCATTACCAACCAAGGCTCTGACCTTTTGATCCATCCATCTTGTCTCCTCCACACAGTCTGGGCTGAGCTACAGCCATTTATTTATTCATGCAATGTAGGTTTCCTTATGCTGCTTTACCAGTGCACATCAACTGTGACCTTGATACACTATCCTCTCCAGGGAAAAGCATGTTTTTCACTCCCAGGCATCTCTGGAGTAAAGAGTGACAGTTCCTTTAAGGAGGGGAAAAATAGCAGGTGCGAGGAATGACAGGCTGAAGTACATTTTAGTTTAATAGGAAAAAATGGAGCTTGATGAAAGTAGCCCAATCTTCAAGTCATCTGGTACGGAACAGGATTTTAATGCTATGCTTCCCTTTCACCAGTCGCTAATGTAGCAATATTTTGGTGGTAGAAAATACATCAACCTTTTTTGTCATGTTCCTTATCGTGTCCTTTTCATCTAATCCAAAAATGTTTTCAACTTTATTATTTTTGCACTAAGTTCTGTAAAATTCATTTGTTGTTTGACAGAAAACCTACTGATAGTTACGGGAGGCACGGATTGCCAGTGACTGCCTGAGGGTGCTGAACGCAAAACATTTTGTTTCAAGTAGCACAAGGAGGAGACCCATGAGTGGAGCCCTGCAGCATGGTCACAAAAAGCCAAGCCCACAGACCGGACACTCTGGGTATGGGTTCCCCAGCAGGTAAGCACAGATGATTTCCTTACCCGTCCACGTAGAGTTTATTGACTGGGGGGGTGTTGGGGGAGGAGGAACAGACTCACTCATGGCTGGGTGTATACAGCATCCAACACATCCATCTCCTGGGAAGCAAGGTTCCTGCTACAGTCCTGCTGGCTGGCATGAGACAAATCCTTCTTATTACATTCTTCCACACGTAATAACGCTCCAGTGCTCAGTGTGAGGGAAGGTTTCAAAGCCGGAGCTCAACGCACTGATTATGATATGTAAGGAAATGAGTCTGAGGCACCCCAGTGCTACCCTAGGTTGGAGACCCATTACTGCAGACATGACAGTCCAATCCACCTGGCAGGATGCAAACTGCCTTGGTTCTACTACTATGAATTCCAGTAGTGTCTGGCCATGGACATGTCTGACCCCACTCTGCCCAGCAGCAGAGCAGGACACTGCTGCTGACGGGGAAGAGAGGGCAAGGGCAGGATGAATCTGCTCAGAGAGACTCCTGAAGAAAGGGTTCTCAGCAGTCTATCCACTCATCTGCTTCCTCAATGTTCTCTGTCTTCTCCAGCTTATATTTGTTCAACTCCTACTTCAACCATCCCAGCAAGACTCCATGCCCAACTCAGACAATCCTCTGCTACCTTTATTTACCATTTTAAGGTCTTTTTTTTTTTTTTTTTAAATGTCTTAGCTACACCTTTCTCACTGTATATTAAGACTGTGTATTGTTGTCCTACTCACCCATATTAAGAAAGGCCGTCTTCTTTTGCATGTTATTTACACACCTCCTTTTCTCTAGGGGAATAAAGAAATAAATAAAGGCGCCTCATCCTTTTCAATCTGTTCATGCTAGCTGCATTATCTGGGCCCTCTGATTCTAGCCACTGTGCAGCAAGTTTGCTCTGTCTTGAAGTGCCATGCCTGACAGAAGTCAGTCCTTGGGCTGGTATCTTAACCTGCCATGACCACAATGGAATTGTGGTTAATACTTCACTTTGTATACACTGCTGCATTGTCTTGTTTCTTGTGCTACAGCTTTTCTGTCTCATGTTCAGCCTGGGAGCTTCGCTGCAGCCTCACTTCCCAGTCAGTTCCTGGCCTTCAATCTGCACTGTTGCTAGAGGGAGTTTTTTCATCCAGCTCCCATCTGTTTCCAAATTCTGCTGTTTCAACTTTTCCCCTTCCCATGGTCCCAAATATCCTACATTCTCTGTGGAGATTCACTGTCTCGCAACCACAGCAAAAGCCAGGCTAGACATCTGCAGGACAGGGCAGCTGCTGTAGGCAGACAGAACCCAGCAATGCTCTCCATACCAACATATGGTTTGATGCTTGCAATATTCAGTGCCGCAGAGGTTACAGTCCACTGCCAGGCTTCTGTGGGTTCACCCAAGAACTTGCTTAAGTTACCAACCTTGCTTAAACTTTTCACCCTTAGCTTCCCAAAACATTTCAGGCTCAATAGCACATACACAAATTGGAAAAAAATCCATAAAAGAGTCCCAAGGTAAAACAGAGTTGGCTGAGGTCAATGAACCTCACAGAAACAACTCAGCATGGACTCCTGGCTGCTTTAACTCCAGTTAGAGTAGCCACGCACCTGAGTTGTAGATGGAGGAGTTGCAGAACACTCTCAGTCATTTCACACCAGAATACCACCTTAAACTGCACACATGCAGCCTGAAGACATCCATGTCTCTTAAACAAAATGCTGTCCCTGATACTGTATAACAGCGTATAATGTGTATATCAAATATAATTATTCCATTATCACAGAATCATAGAATAGTTTGGTTAGGTTTGGAATGGACCTTAAAGATCTGCTAATTCCAACCCCCCTGCCATGGGCAGGGCCCCCTGCCCCCAGCCCAGGCTGCCCCAGCCCCATCCAGCCTGGCCTTGGGCACTGCCAGGGATGGGGCAGCCACAGCTCCTCGGGGCAGCCTGTGCTGGTGCCTCACAGGAGAGAAGTTCTTCTTTCTAGATCACCTCATCTACCCGCTTTTACTTTCAAGCCCTTAGCCATTGTCCTATCCCTCCACCCCCTGACACAGAGTCCCTCCCCAGCTTTCCTGCAGCCCCCTTTAGGCACTGGCAGTCCACTGGAAGGTCTCCCCAGAGCCTTCTCTTCTCCAGGCTGAACAACCCCAACTCCCTCAGCCTGTCTCCATAGCAGAGGTGCTCCAGTTCTTTGATCATCCTCATGGTCTCCTCTGGACTCACTCTAACACTTCTGTGTCCTCCTTGTGCTGGGCCCCAGAGCTGAGCGCAGGCTCCAGGTGGGGTCTCACAGAGCAGAGCAGAGGGGGACAATCCCCTCCCTCGCCCTGCTGCCCACGCTGCTGTTGGTGCAGCCCAGGGTTCGGGTGGCTTTCTGGGCTGCCAGCACACATGGCTGCCTCATGGTGAGGTTCTCGTCCACCAGCACCCCCAGGTCCTTCTCCTCAGCGCTGGTCTCAATCCATTCTCTGCCCAGCCTGGATTTGTGCTTGGGATTGTCCCAGCCCAGATGCAGGACCTTACATGAGGCCTTGAACCTCATGAGGTTCTCACAGGCCCAGCACTCAGGCCTGCCCAGGCCTCCACCCCTTCCTACCAGCAGGTCAGCCACACCACAGAGCTTGCTGGTTTTGGCAAACTTGGTGAGGGTGTACTCAGTTCCACTGTCCATGTCACTGACAAAGATGTTAAAAAATACTAGTCTTGCTATCAGCTCCTGAGGAACACCACTTGGTGGTGGTCTCAATTTGTACATGGACTTACTGACTGCAACTCTCTGAGAGGTGCGTCCAGATGATTCCTTTTCCACTGACTTGTCCATCCATATCTCTGCAATTTACAGAGGACGTTGAGTGGGACAGTGTCAAATGCTTTGCACAACTCCAGGAAGATGACATCAGTTGCTCTTCCCTTCCTCTTATTAATTAAATTACAAATTACTTAAACATAAATATACAAAAAATAAAAAGAATGTGTATAGCAGCCTTACTAGCATGGCAGTATTAATATTTTTATACTTTTATACTTTGAGTATAAAAGTGTTGAGTGTTTTAAACATGTAACGTGGTTCCACTGCCAGTCACCTCTGACACCGCTAACACATCAGCACACGAGGCTACTGCATAATGCCTGGATGAAGTGTACATCACATTTCCTAGCAGGTTTCTTAGCAAACGAGGAACTGAATATTGGAGCGTGGGTATGCAGAGCCAGAGACTCAGCGATCTCCACAGGGAACATCAAAAGAGGCATGCTACCCAGGTGACTATCAGAAAAACATTCCTCTGGTGTTCATGGTTAAGAGTGACTGTCTACTGCTTCCTTTTACAACACAGCACCTGTAAAACACCTCATAAACAGAATGAGGACTCGTCTCCCTCTCTTAGATGCTATTGCAGCTTGCCATTTTCTCCTTTGTCTCTTGGACACTGTTGGAAACACAGCTGCTTCAGTTCTGTGGGAATGAAACAGAAAACTCCCTGTTCTTGATGTTCTTCATGGGGGACCTGAAAAGCCTCCAGAGCATGGACACAATATTGTACAGCGAGTAGAATGATGAGGCCACAATTTCACTGAGTCATTTTTACCTCAGACCAAAAGCAAGCCAAGCCAAACCAAAAAAACAAACAAATAAACAATCAAACAAAAACACTACTGAATATTTGCTTCAAAAACAGTGGAGAAAATAATTCTGGGGGATTCCTAAAATATACCTAACCACAGCTAAGGGCAGTTCTCCATTCTCTGTTTTTGCACTTACGTGTTTTCTAATTGTCTCTGGAGGCAGAACAACCAGTAACATGCAATGTTCTGCGACCAGTCACGGAGTCGCCCTTGGGGCACTGTTGATGTACAGGCCTGTTACATACTCCCAGACAGTGCTAACTCCTGATGTCTGAGCCATACATCTTCCGTAGAATTTCCTGTGGGAATACCCTACACTTCTGTCCAAAGAAGTGCGAGGGGACAGAATTGCAAGGACACAGTCTCCTGAGCTTTTACTCACCTCATGATGACTTTGCTGGCCATGTCATTAAATTGACGCATCGAAAAAGTTGGAGTTGACCTCTGTACTTAAACCAAAACAACTCTTCTGCCCTATCTACCAGTCTGCATGCTGTTATAGTTCAAGGCTGCTGGAGACTTCTGTTCAAATGCAACAGCGAACTCATACGTAAAAAGGGATGCAAAACACAACAGATGGGGTGAGTTTCAATGTTAGGGGCAAGTCTTTTCAGGAGTGTATTTATTTTTTTAAAATTAGGTCTAAATGTGATTTATTTTTAAAAAAACAAAACAAAGTTTTCAATCAAGTAATGGATGAAGTTGAGCAAAATTTCAGTTGCCAAGAAGGATGCACTTAGGCAAAATTGGGCATTAGCTTCCCAAGTATTATGTAAGTTTAGGTCTGCTCCAAACACCTCTGAGAGCAATTGATATGGCTACTGAAATTCTAGTGTTCTTGGTGGGGACCTTGCCATAGAATAAGCTGATGAATTCAAGGAGTGTGGAAGAGCACTGGCCAAGACTGCCCCCATTTTTTTCTAGCGTAGTTACCCTTCAGATGTCTCCTCCTCAGACACAGCCTTGCATTTGTACAAGTTACAAATTCTTTCCAATTTTGAAGCACTACAGTAGCCAAAGGCCAATTTCTTAGTAAGCAGTAAAACACAACATGTACTTCTGTGAAAATGTGCTGTTAGTTACTATCTCTTGATTAGCAAAAGTGGTGTTACAGTATAGTACAGGTAATCAGTACAGTATCCTATAGCATATACTATAGAACACTATATATAGTGTATATGTATATACTGTATATATATATATATATATATACACTATACAAGGATGATGTATTTCCACATCAAGAAAGAGAAGCAGATACCATCTTAGGTAGTTCTGCTTGCAAGACAACCTAGAACAAACCAACATTTATTGGATATCCCTCATGTAAACTTTTATTTGGATTAGTCATTTGATCAAACATTTACTGTTACAAAGCTTTTAGCAACATAACTGTTCAACTCCAGAGTACAAAAATAACTGTCTTATAAAATTAAAATTATTAAATTTTAGCACATTTATGTCTGGAATCAAATACACTTTTCATGCTCTGCTCTCATTTCTGCAGAAACAACTTCCACACCAAGGGGAGCAAGGACATATTTAAGATGTAAACTCTGTTCCGTTTTCTCAGCTGCTTTCTCCTGCTGTGCTGTTCAGCAACAACAGGGAATAGGCTCACTCAGGCCTCACCTGTGCTTGGCACCCGTTCTGTGGCACTGATGGTGACAGACTTACGGCATCACACTGCAGAGCGAGGTGGAGACTGGCACGTCCCCAAGTGCGAGGCTATAATTTCACAGCACCTTCCAGGAGGGACAGAAGTGGAGTGCTGAGGATGCACTCAGCTGTGCATTGGAGAGGACTGAGTGGCTGAGGAGAACATCCATATCCCCATGTGTCTGTACTGGCTCCCCCTAATGTGAAAGCCTCTGCAGCATCAGGTCTGAGGGACTGCCCTGCTGAGAAGCAGATCCTGCTCTGACGGGTAAAGCAACATCTCACCAGCAAAGAAACAAAGCCTACCAAACCCTGCGCAAGCACCCTCCCTCCTTCCCACCCCCTCCCATGAGAAGCAAACAAAATAAATTTACAGCCTACCCTGGGACTGCTGAAAAGTGAGTCATTCCAGACACGAGCATTAAAAACTCCCTGTCAAGTGAACAGTTCACAGCAGACAGAACATCCCCTTTGCGCACAGAGATGGGTGCTTCTTGTGTGACTTGTACCTGGGCATGCCCACCCAGATTCAGAGACATATTTTAATTTGGTGTGTAAAGAGGGACTAAAATAAACAACAGGCAGAGCCAGAGCTAGTAAACAGCAGTGCTGCCCATCTACCTCCTCATCAGCAGAAGGATTTCTGTTTAGACTTTTTCCTCCTCTGTTTTATGAGGAATAAATTCTCATCGATATCAGGACCAGCATCTTTCTGTTTTTTCCTTTTCCTCTTCCTTTTGGCAGCTTCCAGAAACTCCTGGGCATACTCGGTCTTGCTACCATGTGCCTGGAAAATGGACTTGTGATGTTTTTTGCTGCCCTTAGATGTTTGCTTTTCATACCCCCTGGGGAAGTCTTCCTCCATCTTGTGGCCCCTATCAACATCACTTCTGTGCTTCTTTGCTCTGTGCTTGTCTGCCTGGGACTTCCTTCTCTTTCTGTGATACTCATAATCTTTGTCATGTTTACCATGTTCTTTACAAGGCTTTTTCTTTTTCTTATGGCTGTATCCCCCATGTTTTTCTTCCTGCCATGGTATCTCTGACTGTAGCGGCAGAAGGCCGGCTTCTTGTAGTTCTGTAAAACAGATGAACTTATTTCAGAACAGTTAAAAACTTTTGCCCAAGCCCTCAGAACTTTCTCTGTGTATAGAGTACAACCACCTGTTTTCTCTGACAGACTTTTTTTCATTGTGTTTCTTTTTTCTGTCAACAGAACAAATTACAGTCTAATCCTGCTAGATTATTACAACTTTAACATTAGTGGATTTTTAGAATTACACCATGTGACAACACTCACCTAGTTACTTTGACACAATGAATTTCCATGACACACAGGTGAATAAAGTCACAATTCTTTTACTACCCCAGACTACATTTTCAAATTCCTACAGCTTTTCCTGAATCACAAAAATAATCCTGTGGTATTTCAGAAAGTAGCTAGCACAAATATTTAAAAGAACTGAAAACCAAACGTATTTCCCCAGGCATGCTGTACCTGCAATCTTCCTTTTTAATCTGTTTGCTCTCCTCTTGAGATCGCATTCATCATCGTAGTAGTGGATGAACGGAGAAGAGGGGAGCAGGCTCCCATGCATCCGCTTCTCTAAGCACTCCTGCAAAACACATTTCAAATCACTGTAGATGTGGCTGAGTTTTACGGGGAAGGAAACGGGCTGGATTCTGCAGGTGCCGGTCTGCACCTACGGAGGATGTGGCAAACAATTCTTTCAACACTGATCATTTCAGAGTTCCAAAATCCTTCCTGCATACAAGACAAACACTATTCCACGAGACAAACTGCAGTCCTCTTGCAGCACGTGGGAGGACTCTCATGTCTTCCCACAATTAACGCAGATATATAGCAGTCTTAAAAGCAGGGGACTAGAAGGAGGCAAACATGAAGGAGGCAAACTAGGAAATGCATTGTTAGATCTCGGGAACAAGGCTATCCTCCCTGTAGCTGGGCCAGGTTCCACCTCCACCTGCTTTCACTGCTTCTTGCTGCTCCCTCTGGTCTCACAGCACAGCCACATGCCTTGTCTCTTTGAAATCCAAATACCTCTAATTGCAGGAGAGCTTTTTTAACTTGTATCGTTTCAGGGGAAAGTATGGGGGCATCCTTTTAAAACAGCAAGAACTGCATGACTATGCTTGTTCCCTGCTTTGTAGTATCGTGTCTCTTCTTCTTGGACACTGCCCAAATCTAATGAACTCTGGGTCTGGACGTTCCCAAGAAACTTTCAAGAGCTTTCCGCCACCATGTCTCCACCATAAGCTTTCCTTCCAGTGTTTACTACTGCTACCATACCGTGCCTCTAGCCCTCCCCTTCCCTGTGTGTCCTCCTGTGTCCTCCCCTTTACTTTTCAGAGACACAATACATCAAAAATGCATTTCATGTGTGTCATATTTCTCAGCTTTTATTTGCTCTTTGCTTGGCTGAAATTACATGAATAATCATGTTGCTCTTTGTGGTGTCTGCAAAAAAGGTATCGTTAGATTAAGTGACAATGGATCATCTCCACGTGCATGGAGGAGTGCGGACAAGCAAAGCCAGCTCAAAGCTGGAGCCC
The DNA here is from genome assembly GCA_011075105.1 of Heteronetta atricapilla. Classification (NCBI taxonomy): domain Eukaryota; kingdom Metazoa; phylum Chordata; class Aves; order Anseriformes; family Anatidae; genus Heteronetta; species Heteronetta atricapilla. The sequence goes on along the minus strand of CM021763.1, from coordinate 84,240,289 downwards.
ATGTCTGCAAGCTCCAGCCCTACCAGGCTGAAAGCGACCTAGGAGAGGGTGTTCAAGTCCACCTGTCACCTGAGGCTGTTCTCAGTAGCTATCCATCTAAGATACACATACCCTAGAAGACAGACTGGATTTCCCTCTAAACACCTTAACCACTCAGCTATAGTGGACACCCAGCATGTGCTGCACAGAAACATCCTCTCTCACCTTTCCCAGCTCCTCCATTTACCTCTTCAGATTTAGGAGGAAAGGAAAGCAGTGAAATGACACTTGAAATACCTGTGTTTTATGTGAACGAAACTTAAGACTGGCCTTTAGGCAGGGCACAAAGCTGTCCATCTTGAATAAAGAAAGAAAATTATCCCTAAACATTGCCAAGGAGGTTACTGAAGATAACACAGATTAGCTTTACACAGGAGTACGCAAAGATGTATTCTTCTTTCTGTGGTATCTGTGAAATGTAGTGTTTGAGATGCTGCATGAAGTCTTGGGCTGCAGAAATACAGCCTTTTCATTATTTTTATGCTGTTAACTTGTTGACAGTGATAGATCAGTGAATGAAATGCTCATACCACCAAAATCAGAACTCATGTTTTCCTCTGTTACTTCACTGAAAAACCAACTCAGCACATGTCCGTGCACTGCCATATCCTTCCCTCCCAAGTAAGCTGCCACTGCTGCCATCCGTACACTTTGTACTGCTGAATACTCTCGGGACTGTCTTCACCACTGGAGGTAACGTGCAGAGGATGGAAAGGAGAGCCTGCTACCAACCTGCAGGAGAAATTTCTGTGTGATTGCCATATGAGGATGTGAATGCACATCGCAGGTACTGTATAGTTCCTTATCTCTGCTGCCTTAAAAACTTGCTGCGGCCTGAATAATGCCATAGGCTGTCGCTGATTAATTTACTTTCCCTCTTAACTTTCACTGCATGAATTCAGACACTGATTTTGAGCTCACTTTTCTTAGCCAGTGAGAGGTACAAACCTCAAATGCATTGCCTGTCCAGCTGGATCACCATAACAATGAACACACAGACCCTCTAGTCCAATTTCTTCAGCCATTTGTGTAAAGAAGGTTTAGTGATTCGAAGGCAAATACTTGGTTATCATTATATAATGCAATGTGCACCCTGGATGTTTTTCTGTGTGCATACTGAAAGATCTGGTGAGTGTTTCTGCCTTTTTGTGTTATTACGGACTTCTTCATTTTCATTCAGTCATTGCTGAGGCTGCTCCTGCTCCTTGTATGCTACTAGAAATACTACCTTATCTTCTGTAAACTTTGATAGCTGTAAAATGTTGACTGTGAGTCATTTTCAGCCCTTATTCATTTTATACAGTTTCTACCTTCTCCATCCAAGTAATGACTATCATCTCCTCCCACGTATTTACTAATTATTTTTAAGGCAGTGTTATTTGTAGCCATGTATTACTGCTTTCCTTGAATGCCATTTTCTGAGAGTGAAGTACTCCTTACCCATTGCCAGCAATCAGTCTCATTTTTTGTTCAAGCCTGTCGATTCAGTTTTTATTTATTGTGTATGCTCATTTTAGTGTATATACTACTAGTAATGGTTTTGTTCTGTTTTTCTTCAACAGGACTGGTTTCAGTCCTTCAAAAAGGTTTTATCCTTCAAAAAAGGTTTTATCAACTCTTGACTACAAGCTAGTTTTTATGACGAAAGGCCTCACATTCACCAGATGTGCAGCCATGTCTTAAGGAAACACCTTGCACCTGAGGTTGAAGACTTGTACTCACATACCGTAGCCAAGGTAGTGCCCATCGTGCTTGCAGGGCTCACAGGTAATGTCAGGCTGCTGACACATTTCTTACCTAGCTTGGATTGCAAGAGCTGCTTATTTCCTGGCTGTCCCAAGCCATCTCAGAGAACTGGAACACACCCATGTGATGGCCTCATATCACTCAAAGAGGAAGTAACACTAATTTTCTGGAATATTTATGTTTGCTGGACTTATTCCATAAAAATAACTCATTTTTGTTTCAGATATTTGCAGGTACAGAGCTACACTTATGATGGGAGGCTAAGCAAAGGTGATAAACATTAGGAACCAATCCTGGCAGATGCAGCACATCTCCATATTTTACAGCTCAGAATGTCCGCCTCCACCATGTTTTGTACCTTACAGAAGATTGACATTAAGTTAAATTCAGCTACAAATTAAGGTCCCTCAAAAGCAGGCAAATGGAAAATTTCTAAAATGGACGTTCAAATAGTTGGCCTGATTGTGGTGAAAGACCTTACATGATGCTGATCCTGTTGATCATGAACATGATGTTGATCATGATGTAGGCAACAAGGCACTACTATTTCACCTCATGAGCCATGGAAAAAAATAGGAAAAAATACAGCTCTGCTTTGTAACTGTCCATTTTCCAATGAATATTTTTTCTCCCAACAGTTCGATTTTGACCTGGGCTTTCAAAACCAAATCGATAACCCAACATAGCAACTCTTCTTTTTCCCTATATCTTTAAAATCAGATGCGTGAAATCACCGTACAGTGGCCTCCACTGATTTCAACATTACAAACTCACAAATGTTTCATCAGAGCATCCCTTTGTATAGCACTAGCTTGACTCTTCCAGTTCCTTTCTCCAGACATGGCCTATAGAAGAGAGGTGAATTCCTGCTCCAGGGAAGCACGCAACACTGAGGAAGAGGTTGCTGAGACTTACATATCCAAAATGTCCTTTCCGGGAACAGTTGTAGCAGTACGCTACAGCCGACTGCTCAGAGTGAGAACTGGCTGCCTTGATTGGTCCTGGTTTTGTCTGTAAGATGGAAATTGGTGAGAATTAGGCCTGGCAGTTTTCCGAATACTGAATTAAAAATAAATTAAAATTACATAAATATAATTTTATTATGCTTAAATCAATATATTCCTGCTTGCTGTTGGAATATTAAGTTTGAAAAATAATGAAGCGGCTCATATTACTGCAATTATACAGAACAATTTAACCCTGAGCATCACAAATGAGGTGGGAAGAGGCATCCTCAGGAACTGTTCTGCCTGGCCAAGTATGAGAAACCCTACCACTTCCAGTACTACATGCATTTCCTTCTCATTGGTGCCAGAGGAGCACAGAGGAGTGGTCCACATTTCAAAGGAATTAATAATGCATGGTAAAACTTGACAGAGGATTTGCTTTTTTCTTTAAGTCTTTATCATTATATTCATCTACTGTGAAAGCCACTGTGTTCTCCTGTATATCCTCCAGAAGAATGACAGCATTGCTTTAAAAATAGGCAGAAATGACAGAAATCTTCCAATATCCATTTTTATCAACCTGATCCCATTTGTAGGGTCACCATATTTTGAAACCTTTCAGCCTTGGGTTTAAATATGTGTTGCAGACTCAGTTCATACTTACTCAGCAGAAGGAGGGTAATGAAAGACTAAGAAGAATGACCCATCCAAGAGTGATTTGTGACAAACAGGAAATGAAAAAATCAACAGTAATTTGTACATTTCTCATCCATGTCTTACAGTGAGAGCTCTCCAGCTAACAGTGGCGTGGTAAATGTCTTACTAAGCCAACTCAGTTTTTAAGGGACTCCTTTTATCATAAATACGTAGAACAGGCAATGAAAAACAAATGCAAACATCAGTATAATCCCTTTGAGGGAAAATCTATGGCTTTAATCTTTTCTAAGACTCACACATATTCTACTTAGTTTTCAACACGGATAGTGGCCCTAGAAATCACCTCAAGTTTGGGCAGGTCTCCTTAAGAGCAGAAATAAACCATACAATTGATACCTTCCTCTTTCTTCGTGCCGCACAGAATTTTACCTACACAAAATCTGTTTTCAAAGCAGATGTCAACTGAAGCCCACACCGGGATGCTGGCATGAAGCCCCAGCACGTTCCTCCAGTCAGTCCCTGTCTTGTAGCGAGCTCTGCTACTAGAATACTAGTAAATACAGTGGTCAAAAATAAAGTTATCATCATTATGTTACTATACAAGACCACCTAGTCCTTGAATTCACCACAACCTCGCCCTGACAATGACATAATTACTCGGTCTTTGCAAGGTGCAATGTAACAAAAACAAGTAGCTGAAAAACCATACATTATTCTGGAGATGCAGTAACTTACATTTCAAAATACTGTCTGCTAACAGGCCTACTGAGGAGTCTTACACCTTCATCTGTTGAATGGTCCTCCTCCAAGCCATATTACGATTTTGGCCACTGTTAG
>CM021763.1:84103563-84233563 GCA_011075105.1 Heteronetta atricapilla | reverse complement strand
CCAAACAACTCTATCACTGAAAAATACACAGTTACTTTCCCTTTAAAAATTATCATAACCTATTTGGATACTAAGTGAAACAATAGCAGGTTAGGATCATTCCCTCACGTTCAAAACTGCCAATATAAGTTACGATGTTATATCATAATTATATGAAGGCTTTTTTTTGTTGTTGTTATTTTCTTTAACCATGTCATGCACCCAGCAGACTTGCATTCCATTGGGTAATTCCTTAATTAGGCAGATTTTTGAAACAAGTATTATGTACACAACAGACCGGAACGTCTCCTTTGGAGTCTTCCTAGTCTATCAGGTGATTGCATCATTAAGCCACACATGCTACGTAGTAAAAATCCTTATGAAAATTCATGACAGAAACATACTGAGCTTGATGCATGCTAATATACGAGAAACACAAAATTAACATTTTGACTTGTAAACCCCCAAAGTCCAAACAATTATAAATAAGTTATTTATTTACCAGTTTTATTTTTCTTCATTTTATCAGTCACCTAAAAACCCCTTCCTTTTCCAACAGGAATTGTGAAAGTCTCCCGAACAGTGAACTGTTCTGTTTAAGCTGTACCTGCGTATTTACTACAAAATACACCTTGCAAATGAGCTTAATGAATGTCTTCATAGCATTCGTTCCATCCCTTCGGTTATCAACAAAATACTGTGAAATAACCAAGAAAACAGCAATACAACTAAACTTTTACATTTTGTTGAAAGTAAATAAAATACATTAAGTTACGAATAAACGGACAAGTTATTATAACTGATTGCACAGTCTGAAAAAACAGAGCCCTTACCAGAAGAAGGAATTTAACATGTTCAGTCCACACTACAAGCACCTTAAAGTGGTCATTTTCTACAGAAATAAGACATTTACATTATGCATTTTAAGTAGATGCAAATGCATCTACAACTGACAGTGCAAAAATGTTACAGGAAAGACAAAAAGTACAATGCTATATACTCAAAAGAAATTAATGCAATCTTTTGATACTCTTATGGGCAGAGAAAAATATACTAAAATATTAATTCAAAGCGTCTTTTCTGAAAAATGGATAAAGAAATCTCAAGTTCATAGAGAAACGAATACATGCAAGATAGTAAGGATAACAACAATACAATCCCTGAATGCCTCAAAATCTTCATGGTTTAAAAGGCATCCCAATTTTCTCCAAAGGTGGTGGCATCTATCATTCGTCCATGGCTAATTCTACATGGAATGCAAAACGTTATTTAAATAGGATGGTGCATTAAACTTCAACTATTTCTGATGTAGCTCTCAAACAACAAACCTATCTTTCTTCTATTTTAATTTTAAAGTAAGTTAGCAAACACTTCCTTCTTAATCCCCAGAGACTATCTATGCAGTGACACAAATGCACAAATTTATGACAGTAACATAAATGCTCCTCTGAAGTAATGTGCAACATTAAGTGAAATCGTTTCCTGGGAAGATATTATAGGTATCTATATTTTATTTGCCATCTTAAACATATCTGGGTCTTTATGACCTTATTTTTAAAATGTATTTCCTTTTTACATTTCCTGGTGCAAATGGACTGCATAAATAAGCAATGTGCTATGAGGCTTCAGACTAGCCGATAAACCCTTTCAATTTTCATGCCAGCTTCTTCTTTTGTAATTCAAATCTGGCTGAAAACTGGCAGCTCTGAAAACTGAAACAAGCACTGCCACAAATACCTTGTAATGCTATCGACCTTGTCTGCCCATGCAGTGAGAAAGGGGGATGCATATGTGTCTGCAGTCATCCAGATAACACAACTCATTTTTTTGGGGGGATAACAGAAGCCAGCCCCGGACTGTGCACCAAAAGCAGTCATTACCAGGCAAGCTAGAGAATAAGTCTCTTCAAAATACATAGCGCATTTAAAAAACATATACAGGGCTCAGCCACTGCTTTCATTACCAATTTTAATTTAGCTCCTTCAGTTTGCCAGCCAGATAAACTCTTTAGTGCTGTTTTTTAATCTATTTGCTACATTTTATGTTTAAGATTATAGTAATATGGGACAGGAGAAGGAATCACTTTTAGAGGAAATAAAGAAATAGATCCGCTTATCAGCGCCCATCAGAAAGTTCATTAATCAGCCAGGCTTTGTGCCCCCTAAATTGAAAGGTTAAATAATCCTCTCAGGAATATTTCTCGGCACCACCGCCAATTGTCCGGAGAGAAGCTGCCATTCACAACACTCTGGATCGGTGACAGGGTATTTTACCACTGTTTGGACCCCAAACAATGATGGACAAATGGCCTGGCTTACAAAGAAACCTTTTAGTACAAGGCTGGAAAAAGGACCACAAGCTTTGAAGTGGGGTGGGGGAGGCGGGCGCCGGGGAGAAGAGGCAGGGGAGGAGGAGGAGGAGACTCATGCACGGGGACACATCCTATACGGACGCTTATTGCGAGACTGGCCGAGCGTTTTTATATATCTGCGCTTCCCGACGGAGGCGTGGGGAGGGCGCGTCCCGGCGTGCACTCACACAGCCGCGGTTGTGGCAGTAGGCGCGTGCACACGCACACGTAGGTTTCGGCGTTAACCTGACCACAAACATTTGCAGAGCCGGTAAAGTCAGAAGGCGAACAGAAGTAAAGCATGGTCATATTTATTAGTTAATACACTGGGGGACCCAATGACGCCCAAGGTTTTAATTTCTACTGTCGTTCTAAATGATTTACAGCTCCCTTTCTGTCTCCTCAACCTGTGTGTCATGTACTAATCATCTTCCACCACCAGATGAAGAAGGAGAAGTAACACACTCCAAATAACTCTCTTAGGCAAGCATTTCTTAATAGTTGGTAATTTTGAAGTGATTTCTGATCACAGCCAAATCGACGTGAAGACAAGCAAGTGGCAGATAGTGCTGCCAGAGCATGAGAGACTCAGAAAGAGCGGGGCGTCAGAGGAGAGCTTTTGTACCCCACTGTTCAGGGCGGGGTACGCTCTGAATAAATAATCCAAGCTTTTCTCTTCAAACTCCCTGGCACCTCGGCTTCAGCCTGTAATTTCATTTATTGACAGACAATTTTAACTAATCATTTTCCTTACATTACAACACATCAACTGTGCATCTTAATGCTCGTGTATTGCCTTGTAATTTTTCCTGTTTTTTTTTCTGTTTAAGAGCATCACATAGATTCAGCAGTACTGTAATTATTTTTTTCCTAGCTTTGTAACAAGTGACGTCATCCAGAACATGCCCTTGAAGAAATGTCTGATAGGCTACGGATAGCCATTAACAAAGGAAAGCTTCTTCCCTGTCCTCGCACGCTTTAAAATGATTCTGCTGCATGAGGACATTCACTTCCATATGACTTGGGACGTTCTGAACTGTCTACAGCGTCTAAAAATGAGAATTTCAGATTTCTCTTCTCTCACATCGCACACATACCTCACTGATCAAAGCCGTCTCCTACAAACCAACTTTTGAGTATCTCACTGCTGTCACTTTCCCTCTCATTCTGTCCTCATACCGTCATCAGAAACGCAGAATTAATTTAAACAGGCTCTCATCTGCCATCAGAATTCAAACGGAAACTAGATATCATGCACAAATCCAGTGTAATTACTTTCAAAGCAGAAAATATTTCAGGATTATCAAACAGTCCCGAGAAATCCTTCAGCGCATGTGTAAGTTCAAGCATAGCCAGTCACCATGCGTTTTTTCAAACACCGAATAAAGTTACGAATACACCTGAGAAACAGAACTACACTGCGAAGTCCAGAGGCCAGCTGAAGCTGCCTATGTGTACAGATCATTTTCTGCAGAGCTACATGGTGAGGAGCTTCTAGCAGGCACAGAACCCTGAGTTTCACAACAAAAAAAAGACCCAAGCAGCTTTTGGGCTTGATGCTGACTCCGAAACCTAGCAGTGACTTCTTCTTTTTCACTTTATTTTTTTACATGTATCACCTGATGTACTATAAAAATAGTCCCTCTTCTTGTAAATCTTTCCTCTCTCAGATCTCTGGACAACCAGACCCTGTACAAAATACTTTGTGACATGCACAGCAGTGTTCCTATATTGCAGAACCACAGCAGGCGGAGCAACGGCAGGAGCCTCGTCAGGTCAGAGGCAGATCGGACTATAAAGTCACGTAAGTACAGAAGCACCAAGAAAAAGTTTATCAAATTTTGTTGGAGATGAAAAGGAACAGCCAGTGACAGCAATGTCAAAATTAGTTTCGAGGTGAAGCGCTACCAAGACAAGTAACTATTTGTGCCCAATTGAGTTATATTCATGGCTTTTGGGTTGTGTTTGTCATACCTATGGATAATATATTATCCAAACAACCCAATGCTCCGACACTAATCCAGTAGGGTGGCAAACCAGTACATACTGATAGCGTAAGGACCTATACAACTCACAACTTTAAACAGGCCTTTTTTAACTGCCTTTATGCTTGAGTTTCCAAAATATGAAAACAGGAACGGGGTAATTCGGTCACTAGGACAGGATCTTTTTTATTCACATGCCAAGACTTAACAAGTATTTTAATATCATTGACTTGATAGACCCTCGCAGAATTAAATCACTGAAGACTTTTAAGGAATCCTAATCCGTAGATTATTAACATGATCAAGCATAACTTGAGGAAGTTACAGTCTAACACGAGCTGTTCCTAACGCACGGATCATTGACAAGAGGAACTAGCAGTTCTGGCAGAGAACACGGACAGTTGCATTCGCTTCTGCCACAGCAGAGCTACACAGACTGTCAGTGCTGAACACCTGTAAGATTTTAAGATGCAAAGTATTTGTATGATAACATGCAAGAGCTTCACTACGACTAAAGCACGTAATTTACAAACAGCTACTGCGTAGAGATGTGGCAAGCGAAGTAGCATTCATGGTGACAAAAGATGTGCAAACAGTTGAGAGATACTTGTGCTCTACTGGCATTTTACGCTTTTTCCACTTTGCAATTGAAAAGTGCAGCAAAATAAGTTTTATATTAACTACATAAAAGTATAATTCTTACATATTTAACATATCTGATAAATCACATAATTATCGGTTTACTATGGAATTTTAAAAAAGCTAACTCTAAGTTCTAACAAAACTGAGAAAAAACACCTTCGTGTCAAGGTCAGAAAAATAATTTTCAGGAATGTAGGAACTTTAATATGAATATTTACCAACAAAACTTACTGCAGAAAAGAGTCACAAAATACTGATTTTTTTTTTTCTCAACTAGAAGCCTGTTTCTAAAACGCATCACAAATATGATTTCAGCTTGAAAACTGTTAATTTCCTTATTTAGATTGTTAAAACTTGAAATAACAAAAATTACTTGAGTGATTGTAGAAGTTCGCTATCTCAAATTAAAGGATGAGAGAAGAAAATGCTTACTAAGCCTGCAAACATTAATAAAAAGTTAATCCTTTCACTTAAAAGAAGTGCAGATATGTATGTTACGGAAACATTTCAGCCATGAATCTCACCATGATTGCCCTGTTTTCTGTTTAAGTTACTACTTATTTTGGTGTATCACAAAAGTACTGTATGTTGGGCAAAGCAAGCAGACAGTAGTTTACATGTAGAACATAGACCAATTCCTGCCAACAAGTTAGTAGGGGTGGGAGGCAGCTCTCCCCAGTCATTTTCCAGTCGTGAGCTCATCTTATCACCAGGATTGCTGGCACAGCATCTGAAAAATGCTGCATACTGCACAAATAACCTCCCAGGCACTCACAGGTTAGTTAACCACATATTTAAATAATCAAACTATTACAATACATAAGGCTTTTAATTTCCAACCCCTTCTCTTTTTCTCCTTTTCCCAGTTAAAGGCATGGTCAAAACATACAATTTTGCAGAAAACTGAGTTCCATAAATTACTATAATGTGCATATTGAAGTTAGGGATCCTCAGGGGAATGCTACTTATCAAACAGTTTGAAGAGGTTATTTGGAACCCCAAAACCAGAGCAATGGAAATTATTTGGTTCAGTCAGCCAGGCTTTCTATTTTCCCCAAATCCCAGACTGTTTCCAGAAATATATCAAAATGCAATTTCTGGTCAAGATGTAATCAGTCTTTAACCCTCAATTTAAAAGCACCTTTTATTTTATTTTCTGGGGAGGCAGATGGGGAAGAGCATGAGATAAAATGTTAGAGAAAGCAGGCATGCTTTCTACCATGCTTAAATGATTAAGGTAAGTGACAGCTGATTACTTTGCTGCTGGAGGATTATACAGTCCATCCAAAACAGCCTCTCAGGTCCGTGCCGGAGTCTGGAATTCATAAGAGTCATTTCAGCTTTCTGGTCTGGCATAGTAAGAGCCAGATGCTGAGCTGGGGTAGCTCCTACAACTCTGTGATGTAAAAACAAAGAGGTATCAGTCAAGGATCTGTCCTCCGTAATAAGGAAGAACCAAAAAACCGCAACTCTTTCCCAGGAAAGAAAGTGCAAGTGCAAAGGCATGCTGGCATTTAACAGATAATCAGTTCGAACTTTCTAATTCAAGTTAATCAACACCCTCATCCTGCCACCATTCCCATTATTCAGTACTAGTAAGTGGCTAGGCGCATTAGGTAAAACACAGTATTTCCTGAAAAGACAAACTCTAAGCAGTGTTTTTTGTAGACACTCTATGTTTGTATAAAGATATTGGAGCTATTTGATTTTTCTGTATTATTTTAAATAGGGTCTTAAGAAAAAAAAAAAAAAAGGAAGGAACTCTGTCTAACAATATTCCTTACTGAAAGCTGGAGAACAGGATTTGCTCAAAATAAGTTATTTAGAACCTGAAAACCTTTTTTTTTTTTGGTGTGTCATGAAGCTATCAGAAAGATTACTATTTTTTGTGAAATACATTTCCTTTCAATAAAAACAAATTTTAGGCTTAGTTTTCTGACATGCTCAAAAATATATGAAACTTGAAAGAGAACGATAATGTGGGACAATTCATAAGTAGTAGGTAAAATAAAAACAACATAAAATGAAATCTAAGAGACCCTTTAGATAGAATACCAAGCCACCTCTAGCATACTTATTTCCACCATAACAACTGTGAAGGGCAGGCAGGCATTTACAAAGCATCTAGCTCAGAACGGCACTTGCAAAAACAATAGGGGCTAAGCCTTGAACAATGCACGCATATCATTTAAAAACAAAATACCTGCTAACTGTTATTAATGATCTGTTCCCCCTCCTTTCCTGGCTAAAAAGGCAACTATGAATTCTCAGAAAATATGAAATTTTCATGCAACCCAAGAACCATGGAGTCACCTTTCTCTCCATGGCAAGAGTGGGGACACCTTCATGTTCCAGGTGTCCTCGCTTTCCCCCAGCCTCAGAGGAGATAGATAGCCTCACTCTCAACTCGTATCCCAGAAATTCGGTGTTGACTTCCTGTAAAATATCCCACTGAATGGCTCCTGAAGTGTTGGCATGAGGGCTGCTGTGCAATTCCAAAATATGAGAAAATACACCGTCCAGAGCATAAACTAGGTGGAATATTTACAAGTCTTAGAATTATTTTAAAACAACCAGAACGCAACTTGTCAAATGCTGAAATCCATTACATTTAACATAAACGTGACGATCTAGTGGTCTGGCAACCTTGTACCGTGTAAAGACCCCAGGAAATGTCACTGCAGCCATGTTCAAAGCCACTGCAGCAGCCCTGTCCCTGCACATGGGCAAGTCAAGCTTAATCTCTCCCTGAAAATACTCCTAAACCCATCCTTCACTGGCACAAAACATACAATGCTTCTCTGGAAAACAAACACGCTTCGGTATATTGCGCCAGAATAACATGTAAAATGTTTTCTGTACGAAAGCCACATTTTACAGGATACCAGCTGACTTTAAGCAACACCGCTTACATTTTTATTTCAGAAAAAACGTGGCAGGCCATGAGGGATTTTAATAATGGCACACAAAGAAACCCGAGCGCAAAATTTAAACACAAAAGATTCATTGTCCCTTCATGCCTTTTACGCACAGAGGCCAAAACAGCCAATTCCTGGTTCACCTTCTTTTATGTAAGTGGATTAAAAGTAAGATTAACAAACTGTCAAAAAGCATGTTAAATGATAGCTTCTGCTAGTTAAAAATTCTGGTTGTTCTAAAACTCTGTTGGTGGCCATCTTGATCTAGCAGCTTTGATATAAATGAGACCAGTGAAGAAGGCAGGGGATGGGGGAAAGTCCTTCCTGCCAGAGCTGTACAGGGGAGAAGAGGTTATTAAAGCATGAGCAATCTCTGCAGAAAGAAACCACCTAGCCCAAGCAGAATATGCTTTTTAACATGTGCGTGTATACCGAGAAACAAATTAAAAAACAAAAACTGTGCGCTGTCCTCTTTGGGGGCAGAATTTCATTGCTCTGCATGCATTTTGTGAAGACGGTACTAATAGTTGCCAGGTCAATTCCGATTTGACCGTTGTACCCACATTTTGTTCCCGAGCTGGCCTTGCGGTGTTCATTTTCGTACACCACTAGCCCCAGTGAACAATTAAGCGGCAGAGCACACGGGGGCAGAGCCCTGTGCAGGCAGCACACACTGTGTCACCTCACAGGTCCGAGGTGCCCGTCTGCACGTTCCCTCTGCACCCCCTCAGCTGCCACCACGCGGGACGGGTTTGAGCTCTGCTTCAGCCCGGCTCGCACGAAGCAACGCACACGGGGCAGCCTCGCGCCTCCTGTGTGCTGGGAAAAAAAGATAAAAATCTCTTCATTCCCCGGTGATTACATTTATTGGCCTGAAATGAGAGTGTTTACAAAACATCTTTCATCAGTGCCACGAGGTGACCAGCAGTAAACCACCGGCCGGCCTACAGAAGGGGGCTGGTCTGCCCCAAGGCCTTGTCCACAAGTACACGCACAGTACGTAAACAACTTCCCTCCATTAAGTGGTGCTCCCACCAAGTGCCAGCTCTGGGTCCTGCTATTCCTCCAGAGCTACATGTGGCTAATATTTAATCTAGTTCTTGTATTTAGCTGGCCACTTTTCAGGAACAGAAAAAGGCTTTCTCTCACAGAATTCACAGCCGCAGACCCCGCAATGAATGTCTAAGCCTGGGCTCCGGCATGCTGATTCCTTCCCTCCAACACGCTAAGATTCGCTTAAAATGGGAGCTGCCACAGCAAACACAGCTACACAGCCAGATACCAGGCTAAACGCAGAGGGATGCTATCGTTTCTTTGTTGTTATTGATGGTAGTTTTTAAGTGTACATTGCAAAACTGAACATTGCAAATGAAAATTGTATGGTGCCTTAATCTCACAAGTATTTCCCCTGACTCCTTCCTCTGTAAATGCATGGCTGTAGACTGGTTTCCACTTGAGTACCGAATATTTAACAAATGCTTCTACCTTTTGTGGAAAAATCCAAAAGAACAGGAAAAGGAAAAATAAAAAGAGCCAAACATTCTGATGATGAAAAAGCACCCCCAAAATCCATCAGATGTGGGACAACGTGATGTAATGGCATGTTCTTTGGAGCTAAGACCACGTTTCTCCGGGTTGGTGGAGTAGCTGGCGTTTAGAACAATGAAGTTATACACTAAGTTTCCTAATAATCTACAACAAAGACCTTTATGAGACCTTCAAATGCCCCGATAGTGAAAAAAATACACTTATTATTATTTACACTGCAGTAAGCCATGATCAAAACTGTTTATCCTGGATCTGCAAACGAAGTCCTTGTGTTATTATTTGAATTTATAATAGCCTCTTTGATAAACGTAAGCTGGTATCAAAACTGACCTATCCATTGCAGATAAGTAAACAGATACCTATATAAAGAAAAGCCTAAAATATGCTTTGACAAATGTAATTTCCCTATTCTGACACAGGAGAAATATACAGAGATCAGGCAAAATGAGAACAATTTGCAAAAGTTTTTCATCCCCGTCTTAAAGAGGTTATTAAATATTATTTTAAACTGAAGTGGGAATTGGATTGATCTGATGACTTTTTTTTTTTTTTTTTTTTTTAAAAAAAAAAATAATAATAATTTTCCTTAAAAGAGTTGAAAGAACAAGTTTAAAGAAACTAACCTCATCCAGTTATAAAGCTTTGATTATCACAGAGCCTTTAAATTTAAGCTTCATTGAATACAATGTGCTAATCTTTTCTTCTATCAAAGGGTAAATTAAAATATTCCACTTATAATCCTTTTTGCCATTTCAACTGCTCGTAAGATTTCTTGCATCGCCAGTCTATTTTGGTTGGAATAAGACATTTCTGCCCATATAACAAATTGTTTGTAATGTGCCAAAATTTGTCACCACAGCTAATGTAAACAAAAACCTACCACCATCCATAACAGCGGAATGGATTTATTATTTAGTCATTGTTCTAGTCAATCCACATTCCTGTGCAGGGGCTACAATAAGTCAATAGATGGCAGTCCATCTCTTAGGAAAGGCCCAGATAATGAATAAAATCACCAAAAGCTTCACAAAAGAGAAAGCTATAAGACTGTCTGTTTTTTAACAAACATTCACAGTAATTAATGAAGAACACATAATGCAAAGCATTTAGATAAATTTTGGCTGTCTGTAAGTAACATTATAAAAGTATTCTCTTATTGAAAATTGGAAAACCTTGTCTTATTTGCGCACACATTTACCTGTATGTGTGACACTCACAATCAATTTACCAAAATCAGTTTAAATCAATGGCTAAAGCATAGGAAAAACCCACTGTAGCTTCTGTTTGTTTGCTAATAACCAGGCAGTTTCTAGAGCAGTAACAACCACAACAGGACTTTAACTTGTAACTTGTGTCATTTTTTAAAACATTTATCCTTTTTGTACATAAGTATTTATTCTAAACTAGGGAAATTATAATCTAATTCTATACTGAAATAGAAATGTGATGATATGGGAGTAAAAAACCTCAATTTTTTACTTATAATTCTTTACAGAAATACATAATATATATTATTCTATTAAAGAAGTTTTAATTCTTTCAAGAAAACTATTTAGGTCTTTTCTGCTGTGGGTGCAAAAGAGTATTTAAACAGAAAAAATAGAAGTTGGGCCTCATACATTTAAACAACTCAGATATTACACTATCTTAAGGTATAACCTAATTGAAAAATATCAAGCATGTCTTCTACCACATAGATTTTGAAAATTCCAGTCTTAATCTGACTATTAATGTAACTTTAAATGAATCACAGTGGCTCTTCCCATGCATAAAATGGAGAAGTGCAAAATATTTCCCAGATATCATAAGTCTGGATAATTTACAGACAACTTGCAGTCTACTGGAAAACATAAAAATATTTATCAGTAGCTAGTGTCCAACTCCAAGCCTATTTATCTCTGTGTGTCCATATTTGACTACATTTCAAGATGTCTCTAAATAGTACTAATAATTTCTAAACATGACTGTTAATGATGCACTCTGTAACTATTTTATTTTCCTACAAGAGCTCTTGAACAAATGCTTTAACTTCACACAAGGTAAAGTACTCAGAACACTTTATCCAAGATTCTTAGTTAAAATTTTCTACCTCAGCTACCTGAAATGTTCCCACAGCAAAAACTTGGACAGTTTTTAGCTCCTCTGTAATTTCAACCAAAATAAATATTTTTGAAGTATTGATCACCACTGGCTTTTTGAGGAAGCAAGCAAGAATAAAATAAAATAAAATCTTATGCCTCAGTAAAAACAGAACCCATCACGTTGCAGTACCTAATATATATATGTGGTTACGAGGCTCCAGATATCATAAACATTTCAGAAATATTTTAATATGCACCATTAAAAATATAATGAAAGTGTTTACCTTCTTGCTTCATGCAATTTAAAAATTACAAGCACAAATATTCAGTAAATGCACCTATTCCTAAACTCTTTTAAAAAAAATCACTATCTCAGTTCTGTTTACAAGTACTCAGAGAGAGTGGAGGATTTCCAGTGCTGATCTTTGTTTTAAAATGATTACAAAGAAAAGAAAAAGCAAGAGGTTGTCAGCACAGTTTTTCCCTAATTTCAGCAAAATCAAAAAGAAAAACAGAGCATTCCACTACTACGAAGTGGTAGAGGCAACAAATGATAAAACACACGCCACGTTTGCTGCTCATAAGAAAATATGCACACCAAACACCCGTAAAGAAAAGTGTTGAACAAACTTTTCTATTTTATCCTGAATGGACAACAGTGATTAATAATATACAACAGGTAAATAGTAAGAGCTAGATCTGGACAGCAGTGACAGCAAAGATTCAGATGAACAGCAAATATTGTAGTCTTTAAAGTTAGTTTTATATAGAGAAGTTTTATAAATTAATGTACTCAACATTTGTGATACCCACCCTTTAAATATTGTTTTAATCAGTTAAATAGTGTCCAGGCTTAAATATTAGCCAAATTCGTAAGCATTTTGTTTTATTTTTGTCTCTCTTTTACATAAGAGGAAAACCCTTAAGTAATATATTGCTACAGTTCAAAAAGGTTTTTTTTGTTTTTGTTTTGCTTAAATGATTAAAGATCAACTCATACATGTCACAGAAGGATAGCTATATTCTTGGCAATTGGAAATCATCTACAAAAGTTTATAAAGTGTATTTCTTAAATTAACATCTCTCTTTAGCTGAGATTTATTTTATTCCTTTAAAAACAGAGCTTTGTCATTAATTACCAGAATTTGGGATATCTGAGATGGGATGGATTATTGCTTCTGCTATGCACCTCAACTTAAAATTTAACTCTCTTTATATGTGTAAATGTAGTCATTGAGAGCAGAGAGTACTGCTAGACACTCATTTAATGATTACAGTATAAAAACAAAATCAGAAATTCTAAAGATGTTTAAAAAATCCTGACAGTGTTTCATTGCATTCTTCAGTTCAAAAACTCTTCAGATGTTTATTATCTTCTTGCAGAAGATGCTTGTCTATATTTTATGGTCAGCAGTTCACAGAAGAGTAAATAGGTTGGGTGTAGAAGAAAATAAAAAAGGTGTTTCTACTTACTGTTAGGTGATACTGCCTCCATATTTCTGGGCAAGCCTGGAAAATAAAAATATTGATCAGCTAGGAGCATGAAACAAGGTGCTTTACAGCCTGTTGGTTTTGGCATAACACAGTATCCACCGGTGTCGGTCACAGGAAAATAAGAAGCTTAACTGAAAGGGTCTGCATTTCAGCTTCAAAAACCTGGCTAGACAGTTTAATTGAATTTTACACTGGTTTAACACACTCCCTGCCATTGTCAGAAAGCCAGTAACAGTTTTCTCTCTCCCCTTCTTCTCTGAAGGTTAGAACTTTGGGAGAGGAGCATGCTCTTAACTATAATAAGTATTAATAGTGTAAAACAAACACAAAGTAATTGAAATTTTAAATTTTCTGCCTTTTAAAATTTATACAATGTTTTGGAAATAAAATCACAAGGTGATCACCTTCCTTTTATGTAGAAATAAAAATATTTTGGAATTTTGGTACATATCTCTATCCTAATCAAAACATAATTGTTACATGTAATAATCCTCAGAAGCCTAATGTCAGATGAGTTGTAAACAAGAAGCATAGCAGATTGCTTTAATGTTTCAATTTTTATAATGGCCTGCTTGCCTTTTTTTTTTTTTTTTTTAATTATTATAATTTTCAAATAACTTGCAAGTCTTGCAAACAAACTTGTACGGACAGCCCATTGTAAAATTTTTTAGAGAGTAGATTCTCAATCACTGCAATTAGACAATGGACCTAAGGAATACATTAGAAACAGGAAAGAGGAAAATGTGCATTTTCTTCTTTAAACAAAACAAGAATGTGCTAGCGATCAATGACACGGGGCAGTTTCTCACTGGTTCTTGATATTTTTACAAAATTGTCAGTATTTCTGTCTTCTTCTATCCTCCTCAAGCCACAGACAAATAAAGAAACACTGCCACTTTGTCTGTTAGCCATTTTAGTTGTTTAAGAGTGTGTACACAGCTACTTCAATGGAGGTCTTTCACTTTTGTTTAAAACATTCACCCTTCTATTAAAATAGCTTGCTTCTTAATCATTTGAACACTTATCGATTCGGTTTGTCAATCTCAATTTACAGTATTTTAAGAAGAAATATTAGTTATTCCATGGCTTCTACATAATATGCTCTAGCTCTAATTTCAAACACTGAAGTCTCGTGACTACTTGTAAACTAGTACTACTACCATTTATTTAGATTTTGAATATTTTTTTTTTCTTGTGACTAAACTCTTGCCTTCTTTTATTCTGACAAAGCATGTTAATCAAAAAAGCAAAACCAGCAACAATACACAACAATCAACATAAGCCATCGATTCTCTCACAGAATAACACAAGTTTTTGACAGTCACCCTATGGTACATTCAGTAAGTTTTTCGCAGATGTGATGGAAATTATATTATTTATTATTCATTCTGTCAGCATCACAATTTTCTGGAGAAAAATTTACAATCTGTTCTGTGTAATGGTTCAATATTTCTCATCTTACTCAAATAGTTCATGTAAATATTTGAGTTTTACATTAATATTTCTATAAAGAAAATGTGTGAAGTACATCACATTTCTAACAGAGGAAAACACTACAATATTTGACAGTTTGAACACACTCCAGCTATTTTCAGATGCAAACAAAAGGATTTTCCTCTTGCACAGGATTTTGAGACGCAATGTATAGACATTCTCTACCTGATAAAAATATCGTATCAAATATATTAGTTTCTTCCTCAAAACTATATAAAGCTTCAACCGTACACGAGACTTTTGCTGGTTTAGCAGAGGGGTAGCAAGCAGTTATTTATACATTAGTTCTGGGTAGTTTTCGATTACCACAGTGTCCCCAGACTAATATGGTTGAAAAATCGCAATCAATGAGTTGTCATATACTGACAAAATGCCACTCTGCGATATGACCTTTACTTACACAGCAGCTATTTAATACTAAAAAACATTACTTGATTTTTTGAATAATATATATATGTATATATTTTCCTCCCTGGATACAAAGACATCATTTAGAGTGAAAATCTGAAACTCAAAGTGGGAATCTACAGTCGGCACAGCTCTGAACAAAACTCTCCAAGAGGAACAATCCCAACTACTTAGCAATGCTATCTGGAGGTAAGTTTTATTATCATCATCAAGTGTGCTTCCAGGCTGTGGGAAAACTTAAGGGAGATAGGAAGAAGGTAAGGGAAAATTCGCCAAGCCTCTTTCTTCATTCAGATGGTGATTCCATATAATACTTTTCATCATCACAATGATCACTTAGGAAAAGTCAGAAGTTGAATACAATAGTCTAAATCAGATGCTAAAGAACAGCCTTTTAAAAATGATGCTTTTAGCTTAGAGTCTTATTACCTTGCATCAGCTCAGAATTACTGTCTGTATCTTTTATCATAGAACAACAAAAAATATAATTAAGAATTACTACTGAATACTGGCTTCTGAAATGAAAAAAACATGGCCTGCTGTGGAAGAAAGAATAGCCAAATACAGCAACAACCAAAGCTGTGATTTTTATTTATTTAAAAGTACTTAGCCATAAATGGCCCTCATTTAAAGAGAAGCCCTCGTGGTATACAGGCACGATGGCAGTGTGATGAGCTACATTAAAATAAAATTGCATTTATTTCCTGCCCCAGTGGTCTGACCTTACTAGCACTTAGATGTAAGAACACAAGAGTTACTACTCTTAAAAGCAGTGCCACCACTTCACAGCCGCAGAAAACACACACAAAGGATGCTTTTCAATATTTTGGGGTAAATCTGGACACCTTTTTCTGCACAAGTTCTGCACAATTAATTTTTCAAAAATAATGCCATTTCTGCTGTAACCGCATTTGATTAATTTGGAATGGTTATTATTCATATCCAAACACAAACCAGCTCAGTTTGCCACACCAGATGAATCAAGACTAGATACTGTGCATTTTGACCCGTATTGAATTTTATCAGGTGCTAATTATTGTTTTACCAGAACAACGGCTTAATGCATCTGTTGTTTAATTCCCACTTCCCTATTCTCAAATGTGAACATCAAAGAAAATAAAACACTCAATCTGAAACAGCCCCTGACAGCAGACCAGGACTCAAGTGCTCAATAGACAAGGCCCTTGCCACCAGTTCTCATATTTCCACAACAGTGAGCAAACACAAAACCAGCGCTAAGCGGCCTTTCCTCCTTTCCGCTCCCCTTGGCCAGTCGTCTGCCGGGTGCGCCGGGCGCCGGACGGCGGCCCTGCTGGGAGCGCCGCGCGGGAAGGATTAGCCTCACTAACACGCCAGCCTTCGCAGAGGTGGAGGAAAAACCCCACCACTGTATTTGGCGTATGAATAACCAAAATGCACGCGCTGACAGGAGACCGGGATGGGCCTACGGCTCCCCGGGAGAAAATGTAGCTGTGATGAGTGACAGGGCTTTCAGGAAATATGTTCACAATCACAGACAGTGAAGGCCATGACCTAGATCGTTTAAGAGCTTGTCTTGTCAAATTATCAAAAGCTTCTTCCTCTCTGAATAAAGAGTGACATAAGTGAGTGTCAGAAAGCTGCAGGCTGACAAGCCAAGCATACAATAACAGCATGCACGTCACATACTTGCCGAACACCGCCACGGCTAGCGGCAAATCTTAATGAGAGCGCGGCTGGCCCAGGAGACTTGGGTCCCTGCTGGCACAGCTACTCATCTCGCAAAAATCCTTCAGCTCCAAGTCAGTTATGGTCTGACACGACGACTACAATTACTAAACACAACTTTTTAACAGAATCCTCTGGTGCTTTGTCAAAGCAGCGGCTGCTAGGAGCTGCCCCGCTGTAAGCGACCACAATAAGACAAAAGATTTGCCAAAACACACACTTTTCATCACCTCCGCATGGGAACAGCCGTGGAAAATACACAATGCATCGCTCCAGAAACACTCTTGCACAAACAGATGTCAAGACCCTCTCCCCACAAGCTAAGCCTCACATGGCCACCACTCCCAGCCCTGCACGCAGAACTGAGGTGTTTAACCACCGGGATTACAGAGACTCCCGGTAATGTTTACTTATGCTTACGATTAGACAGAAATTGACTCGGGGCAGGCGAGAAAAAAAGGGATTGCTGCTGGGGAATGAGACCATGAGGAAAAAAAAATGACAAAATTGCTGTTTTCTCCCACAATGCCCAGCAGAAGGGTAGAGAAGAAGGGTGGAGGCTATGCAGCACCGCTGGTGGGGAAGCCCCTGGCCGAAACGTCACGAGCACACCCTCGGTAAAGTCGAGCCTCGGCAGAGCCACATCCAGCCCTGCCGACACCGGCACAGCACCACCAGTGGCAACCAGCTGCATGCCCTTTGACAGCAGTGAAGGCAGAAGGAAATCATCTGTGAGAAAACATTCTGACTGTGGCTTCAACAGGCAGAAAAGGACATTTAAAGAAAGATGAGTCAAGTTCCCAGCTGAGGCACATGCCTGTTTTTGGGGCAGAAGCACTGCTTCCAGAGCATGTTTGAAGTGTGCGGATATGCACAAACAGACAGAGCCAGCAGAAGCAGCACCGCTAGAGAATGCAGGAGACCAGGGTGCTGCTGCCTGCTGGCTCCAAGGGAGCTCAGGCAGCCTGCTGCGTATCTGTATGCTGTTTTTTTGTAAGCGTTTGAGAAAACATTGTTATGCCTACCATTTTTGCCTCCTTCCTGCCACATCATCCTGTTTATGAACTTCTCTTCCCACCCATGCAGCTGGCACACAAGACTGTAGAGCACAAGCCTCATGACATCCATCTGAACTGCCACCAAACTTGCAAAACAGAGGATGTTTACAGCATACATGTGTATAAGCATAACTGTGTATACATACATGTACCCCTCAAACACTTACATACAGACATGTATTTGTACGCACAGATATGCAGGACAAGGTGGTGACACTGCATAAGAGAGACATGCATCTTCGTAGCTGGAGCAGCATATGGTCAGAGTAGCACTCGAAACATCTGAACAGCTCTGCTACATGCTTCTCTGGTAACTTTCCTGATGAAAGCACGCTAGGTTTAGCTCCTCCAATACGACTCAGAATCTAAGACGAGCCTATAAATTATCAGAGTTGTCTCAGGGAAAGTTGCTGGTAATAAATGTATTACCCTGAAGTTTAAAATAACTTTGAACATTTTCCAATCAAACTATATTAAGTACCTTGACTTGCCTCATATTCTCCCCTTGACAAAAGCATGGCTGTGGAGAGTGTCACTCTGAAACAGAGCGGGCATGGCAGACTGTTCTGCATCCTTTGTGTCACAGTAAAAGTGAGTGGTTTTTCTGGGAGAGGCGGACTAAAGCCTTTTTGGATTGTCCAAAGGATTTGGTAAAAACTCAAGATCTGCTCTGTGAAGGCAGCACTACAGTTTTCAGAGTATTTTGGAGAACTCTGGAGATCATTGGACTCATTTAGCCCCAGGCTCTGAGCAGAACTTGTAGTCTGACCTTATTTCCTACGGGACCCATAGACATCACAATGGGAACTGACACTGAACAGGTGCACTGGCTGGGCTTTGTACATCTCTTGGATTTTTGAAAAACTGCCCCACGGAGAGGACTCATAATTCTTTAAAGAATGTAATTAACACAGGCACGGATATATGCATCTGTTATTACAATCAGTTTACTGTCTGAAATGAGTAAGGGCTACACTGCATCGGATCACCTGCCCATTGTCTCTTAACTGTGGCCATAAGCCCATGTCTCATGAAGCTTAAAAACCAGGCAAGCCTGCCTCCTTTCCCCAGTACTCCTCCACATTCAGCTGTTTCCAGCTCTGTGACTTCCCAAGCCGAATACAGTTTCTGATGTATTCAATAACCTTCAACGAGTTGTTCTTCCATCAATTGCTTCAGCGTCCTCTGGCGCCTGAGCAGACTTCATCATCTATTACATCCCTTGGTAAGGAGCCTCGCAGGTCTTTTACCTACTGCATGAAGAGTCACCTCCAACATGACTCCGACTGCCTTCATCGGACGTCCCTAATTCTTGTACAGGAATAAGCAGTGAACAACTGACCCCATCACAGAGGCTTCTGAAGGTCTTTACGGATCCTTCCCTCTGCCATCGCTCTCCCAGGCTAAAGAGATGTGGATGTGCTGAAGGGTGCAGAAGAAAGGGATCAAACCTGCACCCAGTTCTTCACTGCTTCCCTGGTGATTCCTGGTATCCCATCAGCTTTTTTTTCACACCTTCTGAACAATGAAGTGATCCTATTTTTGGAGTCGTATCTTCTAAG
The DNA here is from genome assembly GCA_011075105.1 of Heteronetta atricapilla. Lineage (NCBI taxonomy): Eukaryota > Metazoa > Chordata > Aves > Anseriformes > Anatidae > Heteronetta > Heteronetta atricapilla. The sequence goes on along the minus strand of CM021763.1, from coordinate 84,214,337 downwards.
TCTAAAATTGAGTCCTGAACGGTAGTGGTGAGCTCAGAGCCCATCATTTCATATATAAAGCTGCAATTATTTTTTCCCAGGCATTTTACTTTACCTTTAGTGCCACTAAAATTCATCTGCCATTTTATTGTGCCCTCTGTTTATTACAGTCATTGTGCATCTCTTCACAGTTGGCTCACATCATTGAGACACTAAGTTCAGTCTTCCTAGCAAATATTGTCATTCTATTGTTTACACTTTCCTATGTCACATTTGCATATTCTACCTTTACATTCTTATTCCATGCTTGTTCAGTTTCCTCAAAAGCTTTTGGTTAGGAACTTTTTCAGATGCCTTCTGGAAACTGTAGACTATGTTAACTGGATCACGTTCACACAAATGCATCTTGACATGCTCCTTTGAAGAACTCCAGAGGTTTCCGAGAAGTGGGATTTCCTTTGCAAAATCCATCTTGAATTCTCCCATGCATATCATATTTATACAACCACATCGTATTTGACTTGTTATTACAGCTTCAGATAATTTGCCTGCTGTACACATTAGGCTGGCAGGCCTGGTTGTCCAACTTTTTCTGGGACCTGTTTTAAAATTTGTCAGTGTATTTGCTACTCGGTTGCCAATCAGACACAAGTCAAGAGGTTACGCACCACCTAAGGTAGGTATCTATAAGGTAGCTATTTCACTGCTCAGTGTCTTTACACCTTTTGGATAACTATTATCTAGTTCTGGTAATTTGTTAGAATTCATTTTTCATCTTCAATTTCGGTGATTCCGGCCTGATTTGCTCCCTAAAGTAACACTTCAGTGTGGAAATGTCCCCAGTTTCTTCCACAATGAACATCAGATGCCCAAAAAATATGTTTTTAGCTTGTTAGCAATGGAATTATCTTGGCTGAACATTCCTTTTGTATCTTGATCATCTGTTGGCCTTACAGGCTTCTTGCCCTGATTTGAAGAAAGATTTACTGTTAGTTTTTTTCCTTTTCTAACTGCTCTTTGATCACTTTTCTAGACTGCTTTACTGCACTCTCACACTTAAGCTGCCAGGGAAGATGAAATCCTATTTATATGGTCTGGCATTCACTGCACAGATGTGCTATGGCATGACAGGCATGAGAATATAAGAACTGTCTGAAAGTTTCAGAGACAAGCCTTTCTGATTTAATTGTGGACCTAACTGAACAGCCAAAACACAGGCTGGAATGCTCCTGATAATCTGTACAATTTAGGTAAATTAAATTTTGGGATGATAGAGGACTCATAATTTGCTACAGAAAATAAAATTATAGTGCATAAGGACTGGCTTCACAAAACATGTAAAATGGAAAAGGTGGCAAAAGATGCAAAGAGAAGACACCCAGGATTACGGCAGGGGAAATTCAGATCCTAACTGCCAGTACAACGGGTGATTGGAGACCCAGGAAGGACCGGGCATGGAGGGGAAGGAAGGCTGGCAGCAGAAGGGATTAAGCTGCCTGGGAGCAGGAACCAGAGGCTCTCCAAAGGAGGCAAGGTTTCCCTTGCTGGTGAGGTGAGAAGTGCACAGCTTTGTTGGGAATGCCAGCCTAGGGCAGCCTTTGGGCAGCCACGCTGGGCTGAGGCATTGCAGGCCAGTGTGCACAGGGTCAGTGCTGGCAGTGTCTGTGCGCTGTGACGGCACGAAGCACCGTGTGCCGCGTCTCTGCAGGGTCCTGGTAGGTCTGCTTAGACTGGGAGGATTCTGTCCGCTGTCTTCAATCTCTTTATATTTAAGCACAAACGTGTGCTTAAGTGCCTGAAGGGGTCCAATAAAAAATCCTCGACATTACACTTCCAATTGCTTACCAGAAAGCGTTTGCAGAATGATACCCTTTGTGTTCTTCAAAGGAATGGTACTGTGTAGCTATAAGCAAAAGTACATTTTAAAGAGGAAAACCAAATTTAAAGTTCTAACATTCAAAAATACCAGAAGAAATACTACTAGGTAAATGGTTGGGCATCCCAAATGGGTTGAGCATTATTTGCGTATCCCAAATATCATTGTCTACAGTGATCCTGTAACAAACTCTCATTTTTCCTTCTTTAATTTCTTATTTTTCTCATTATTTGCTGCCGTAACAAGTAATTTTTGGGAACAGGATGGATACGTGTACAGTACAATGCACACTCCCTCTCATCCTGTCTAGAAATGACACTTAAATAGCATATCAAGGGAAGCTTCCTGCGTCTGACTGGTAAGCTACAGGGTCAAACATCTCATTGACACTCAACTATGCCACGATGCTGCAAAATGGGGATTGAATATAATGACAGAGGTTATGGAAGATAAGCTTTATCAGGTTAGAACAGTTATTCAGATAAACTTTTGTATTCAGTGAAAGGGAACAAAAGGCCTTCTCAGGATCTCTCTTAATCTTTGACCAAACGGAAGAAAAAAAAGGAAAAGAGGAGACATTTAGAAAGAGATATCAAATGTTAGGGGGATCAAACAGGTGTGTTTGGAAGACAAATATTTAAATCCTATCTTTAGCAAGAACATTTAGCTAGTAGGAATTTATGCTGATTTTAACACAGGTTGCCATTTACTCTTATATTTTTGTGTTTAAGTTGCTTTTAATTTGAGAAACAATATGAAGCATAAAAGACTACTTGCTGTGTATCAGGAATGAATCTGTGGGACATGTAAAGCCATAATAATTTCATACAAGGTTAAAAAAAATGGCATAAGTATGCTTTACATTAGTAGATCAAATCAGTCACAAATGCCTTCGAACTGCATCTGTCTTTTCAGCCCTTACACTATAACCACCACTGCTACTGAAAACCTGCAGTGAAGTTAAAGAAGGGAGGCAGCACATCTTTTAGCTGAATTTATTTACATGGGCAACCTGATCTAGTGGGTGGCATCCCTGTCCCTGGCAGGTGGGTTGGAATTAGGTGATCTTTAAGGTCCCTTCCAACCCCAAACATTCTGTGATTCTGTAATCTACAAAATACAAAGAGAAATCTTCACGTTAGAGTCACAGTTAAGGCTCACAATAAACTTAAACAAGTGTCCTACCGAAAAGTCAGTACCTTCATCCGGTATATATTTTTAAAATATAATTCAGCACTACCACGTTTACAGACTATTTGGGAAAGACTTTGTACAAAACACAAAAGAACAAATAAAAGACCTCTCCAAATGTATTTTTTTTAGTACCACTTAATCTCATAAAGTGATAGCATCACTGGAATATAGTTTTGCCTAATCCTCCGTATGTTTCACATTATGCATAGTTATTAACCATGAAAACTTTGCTTGTTTTGCCAATCACTTTTACTCTTTCACCAAACCTCCAGTTGCTATAGGATTCAATACTTTCTCACCATTATTAAAAATGCTTTTGTGTAACAGTGAAGCACACCATATTAATGAAAGAAGGGTTGCTGGTTTTCGAGTACTCTAGGCTGTGACAAAAATCTTCTGTATATATATGTGTATATACATAAATACATAAAACATATGTATGTATATATACATACACACATTCTGGAATATTTATAGAAACTTTTACTTGGGCTACATGACATTAATAACTATGTTAAATGTGCTTATTCAAAATCATAGAATCATAGAATCATAGAATATCCTGAGTTGGAAGGGACCCTTAAGGAGCATCAGATCACGCAGGGGTGAGGTACGGCATTACGGTCCTTACATCCAGGAGTCGTGATTACTAAGGAGCTGATGACGACTGCACTTTCTGTATGGTACCTAATAAGTTTCTCTAGTGGCAGTAATATTTTTGGGCAGACTGTCAATAACTAGTTTCGTTTTTTAAATTACATTCAGAAGAATTGAAGAGATGTTTTTTGAGAAGGGAGATCATGCAGTGAAGAATGTGTTTCTGTCGTGGCATCATTTACATGGGAAAGGTTTTAAGGAAAAAGTCCCACCCAAATGAAGGCGGATGCCCAAGACCTTGCCACTGCCATCTAGTCTTCTGTGTAGAGAATATACTTTTTCTGAATGACCTTTAATACACCTCAGTATCCTTAAAATATTCAAACATTTTAAAAACTTCCATAGCTAACTTTATGCCAAAGTTATTCATTCATTTATCCAAGACAAGCTTGAATGCCCAGTTAAAAATAACAATAGCAGAATGCATGTGTTTTACAGGGCTCCACATCTCTACAAAATAAATAGAAACCCTTCTTCCATTTTGCTGCTCAACCTGAAACACACACTCAAGTGCCTGATGGGAAATACAAATGAACATTCAATCTTGTAGCAAGTATCTCACAGATACATGAAAGGAGATCTTTCATATTCCCAACTGTTGGAAACATTTTTACCATGAATACAGATGCAAGGTTGATAACATCTCCGAAGGCCTATCTTTTTTTAAGTAAAGTATGAGAATTATCATTTGCACCGAGTACTTTCTTCTCTCCAATGCTTAGACATAGCAGCAGTTTAAAAAATATGGAAAAGGAAGTAGAGTGACTGGTTACAGGACCAGAGTGCCCACCCAAGATGAGCTGTACGAGCCACGCTGGTCTAAGAAGAAAATGTTGGGTTTTTAGTGTTAGTAGTGAAGTTGGAAAACATCATTGTGGTTCTTACAGGATTAAAACAGACATCAGTAGACTATAGACATTCCATGCTTTTATCAATATTTTCCTTTTAATACTACGGTATTTAGAACAATTTTTCAACTGTTCCACTAATTTATGAGTTCTCTTACAATATGTATGTGAAAGACATGTTCATAGAGATACGGAATTAGATACAGAATTAATTTAATAGTTATTTTTTTTCTGTGTTCAAAAAAATTGAGGACTCTACTGAGAAACAGGTAGAAATTAATCCAAGGTGTGGAAATATGGTTGTAGACATGTATGCCTATAAACTACTGTCAGATAAAATTTTTATTCATATCTACTTACGTAAGAAATAGAATGTAACGTTTCCATTTTGTTCATAAAATACATTTGCAATATAAAATACAACACAGTTGTAAATGCCTCCCAAACCCACTTAGACTTTAGCTTAAACTTCTAATAATGTTTTCATTGATGAATATGTGACCATAGTAAAGTCATTGATCTGGAACTGTTCAAGCATCAGAGCTATTCTTTACCTCTGTACAGCATGCTTGTAGCAATATATATCTCCTAATTTCAACCTCCTTACACTTTCTGTTCAACAGAAACATTCTCTTCCTTATCTGCTGCTAATATTTTCAATGTTTCTCCATGCAGAGTAAAACAAAGTGTTAAACTCTCCATTTACTGAATACATTTTTCTGCATATTTCCCGTTTTTTAAAACCACCACATTGAAAATGTTTGAACCGCACTGTCTAGGATTTAAAATCCCTTTATTAAAGAAGATGAGTAGTACAAAACCATATTAATTGGCATTTTTCACCACCCTAACTACAACTGGACAAAAGCAAATTAAAGACTGAGTGTTTAGAATGCTCCAGTTTTCTTTGGACCACTCTTCATGATACCAAGTACAATATTTCCATAAGTGTATACAAATATGCACTTTATAAAATGAATGAAAATATGAAATCAGTGTGGTTCTTGTAACTGCAGCTCTTAACAGATACAAAAACAATAGTGAATGAGTTCTTTGCCATGGACTATACTCACATCAGCATAATGCCCCTTCATATCACAGCGAGTGCAGTGCTTATTCCAGTAGGCTCTCTCAAGACATTCCCTAAAATAGTGGCCAGGCAGACAGCAGTTCAGACAAAACCGTGCTGGGCAAGTGTTTTGTAGATGACCTCTTTCTGCACACAGGCAACAAGGGGGAATTTTCTACAGAGAAGTACAAAAAGAAGTATGTTAAGTAAGTACATTTCAAAAGATGACGGAAAACAAAACAGAAATTCCTCAAAAGAGGAAACGAAGAAGAAATCATCCTAAATGCTTACCAGGAGTTGCATAGATATTTTGTTACACTGAGAAACTGTAGTGAAGGAGAACTATAAATAGTGCAAAAACTGCACAGATTCCCAGTACTTTTTTGGGCATGACATCAGAGGCACTTACTAAATTCTCTTGAATTACTTGCTCAGTGAATACGTCAAAAATTAACATTAAATTGGAAAGTGTATTTCACTCAGAGAAGAAGTGTTCGGTCCTCTGTATGAACACTTACCTTTTAGGAGACTTCTTGAAAGCTGAAAAGTGTAGGTGTATCACAGTAACATGACATACAGCATGTGACACAACATGCCGGAATGGTTTGCCGGTATCATCTGTCCTACAGACCCACTGCACTGGGACTGGCTGGAGGAAATTTTACTCAAAGCCGCCCGTATGTAAGAGGAGTAGGATGGTGGCATCAAATATAGTGGAAATATAGCCAAAAGAATTTGCTTTATGTCAATATTCAAAGTCTCAGTGTAGGTAACATCCTCAGTGAATGAGGTATGGATTTTTGCAGGCTTTGTTGCAGGGACTGATAAATCCAGACCCTCATGCAACTGCCATCATTTGTTCACAACATAGCGATTGATTTTTAAACCTCTAACTCGTGGACAAACTTTCTAAATACGTGGCATCTATCCAAGCTTCTTAAAGTATTTTTATCTTGTCAGTAACTTTTAACATTATTCATATTATGGTTCATTATACAGACATCTGTTTTCATTCGTTTACTAAGGCTGATTCTTGGATTCCTTAATGTCTTGTTGAAATAAATTTAAAAAATATTTTAGTTCTTAAAACTTGTTCTACAGTATGAAAAAGATATACCTACCTTGTGCTTAACTCTCTTTTTAATCTGTGTGTACTCACAGTTTTTTTCCTTTATGAAAACTAAATAAAGCAATCACCTTCACAAAACAGCCAGTTAATTTTATATAGGAAACTGATCTTGTGCAAGCTATCCTTCAGCTTGGAGCCATGAAATAACAAACCACTGAAGCAGATCTTCTAATGGCAATCATAAAAGAGAATCAGAAACAACAGCTGTATCTACAGGCAATTAAAATATTGCATTTACCTTTGGAACAGGGCAGTTTTTGGACAAATGACCTGGTCTACTGCAATTTCTGCAGGTAACATTTTTCTCAGCTGTGTAGTACCGCACACTTGTACGCCTGACACTTGCATAGTTACAGATCTGGGCCTGGGGAGACAAAAACAGAAAAATGTATTTATCATTTGAGGTTCTATGGCACAGTGTTTGCTAGAAATTTGTAAAGTTCACTGCTGGTCGTGTTCAGTTAGGAATCTAACTTCTTACAAATACGATTTGCATATCCATGTGTGAACTGGATATTTTTCTTCTAGACAAACTGGCATAATCTAGAGAAAAATTATTGTCTTGTTTGAACTTCCACTTCAGGACATGTTTTTTTTTTTTTTTTTTTTTTTTTTTTTTTTGATTTTTGCTGTTTAAAACTACAGCCATGAAATTTTGCTTTCACTTGATTAGTTGAGACACTTTTACTCACTGTGCTATTTCATGATGAACTGGAATTTTTCCCAGAATGCAAATATAACTCAGATTAATTGCAAATGCAAGTTACAAGTTCCCTGGCACACATTAAGGGAAGCTTCTTGGACAAAGTACAATGCTAAACAAGTCTAGACCAAATCTGCAATTTGCAATTGTAAAGAATGATTTTAAAAAAGAAAAAGAAGCTAAAAGAGAAGCTGGAAAACACCCTCCCTCTCCAAATGACCTCATACATACTTTCTGTTCATGCAGACAGAATTGAAAATTCTATCTTCAAACCCAATTGCTTAGTAAGCATCTAATTTTTAAAAACTGAAAAAAGATTATGGACAAGTGAACGGAAAAGGTGCAAAATGCCAGTTCTCTTATGGGAAAGAGTTTATAATTTCACTTGATGATGTCTCTTGGGCAACTTGCTTAAGCTGGGGTGTTGGACAAGATGACGTTCTGAGGTCCTTTTCAGACTAAACTGTTCTTTAATTCTCTGATATAAGCTTCTCTGAACCTTGGAAAGAGAAAACAGGAGACGGACCTCCTAGCTGCAGCTTACTCTTCCTGGATACTATCGTACCTTACACAGATGCTTCAGTTACAGCCTAATGGCACTAACGACCGAGCTGGGTCCTTCCTCTGGAACTGCAGGAAGACTAACTAACCATGGCAGACTTATGGTGACACCTGCAGGAACAGGGATTTAGCTGCCAGGAAACAATTACTCTGAAGAGACTGGAAAGGATGAGCTGAGTTCCTCATCGCAGTGGAGCTCTTGTCCCCCTCATCCTCTCCCGCCTTTCTTCAAGAAGTGAACGTCTTCCTAATAAATGGTTCCTAATAAATGGTTTCACCTGCCATTGGAAGGACATTCTTAAGGCTTCCGCACAAAAACTACAGATGGATTTTCCAATCCTGTTTATCTTGCTCTGCTTGTTAATAAACATAAAAATAACAATTATGGAACAATTTGGTTCTCTGTGTTACCTCTAAGTCTTTATTACTGATGGACCAGTCCACATCGACATCCCCTGAAAAACAGAAATACAACAAATTATACTTAATTTGCATGGATACTTTTTCTATAATGTGTTCAACATTACAATTACTGCAGGTATTGAAAATGATAATAGACTTTGAATGTACCAAAGGGGAGAAACTTGTTGTATTTTCAGGAAAGAAAAGCGATCAACCTGCTCAGCAGTAAATCTGATTCACCTTAAAATCAGCATAGGTCCAACTGTCAGGTGGACTGTATTTGATGCCACCATCCTACTCTCACTCCTCTGTACTATTTGATACCACCACCATAACACTGGTGGTATCATAATGCCCCCACCCCCTGGGTATAAATTCAGGCACGCTTTCATTTGTTCAGAGCCAGGGACTCCAAAGCTTCTCATCCCAAACAGCAGAATTATCTCTGGCTTCATTCATGGGCATGGCCAGCTCAAGTCCTCGGGTGGGAGCATACGTAACAAGAATTTAACAGGCAGCATAAAATATACTTTGTGAATTCAAGAAGTCTGTGTCTTCAGCACTGCTTTCTGACTGCTGCATGCCAAAATGACTTTATGCATAACCACAGCAACTGTAATCTAAGTAACTCTATTTCATAACAGGGTTTGGTAATGTGCAATAAATCAGGACGACACACTGAATTAACAACTGTCACACTATAACCTTCTCACACACTGACTTTGGACTTGCAGAAATAAAAAGAAAAAATCAAAAAGAAAATAAAAGGCATAAAGCTAAAGGAATAGGGATGCAGTTAGAGCTGTTTAAAAATTCTGCACGTCAACACTGTTTACTTCTTTTGCTGTGCAAAGACAGCTGTAACACCACAGAATCTTTCTTATCATCAACAGAGGATTCATGTCAACAGAAGTGCTTGCTTTACCTATACTTCTACAGTAACAATTATAACTTGTGTGTAAATAAACCCCATGCGTTTGCAGGCTTTCTAATGCCAAGTGTCTTACCCTGTTCCCACAAGGTAAATCTGAAGCATCTCTGTGCTACCAAAACAACCTCAAGAATTACAAACGTTAAAAAAAACTGATTTTGATTATATTTTTCATTTGTAGTGAAAGATAGATGACTAGAAATTACAATAATACAATCTATAATGTCATGTCCTACTATTTTACGTAAAAAAGTCAATAAATAAAATACGTAAGACAATATCCAGATACCGGGTATGTCACTTAAACATACAAGTACTTTTTAGAGCGCAATACCTGTTTGCTGCTGTTCTTCATCCAAAAGTCATGACTAACAATAACTGCTCTATTCTCAACAACACTCTAAAATATTTTTTTGCATCATTCACTAATACCAACAGTCATAAGCATCGCCGAGACGTTACCCATGACTTAACCGGCCTAATGTAGAGCAATTCCAGTGATGTGTTGCATCTAAGTCATGGTACACGTAGGAAGTGGTTCTTCAAATGAAGAACGACATGGATGCTTCACCCAACTATCATTCGGGGTAACAAGAGACACCATAACAAAAGATGGTATTGTCCATATATACCTGGAGACCACTTCTTTCAGACTGCCTGGGTTCCAGCAGAGAGGACAGAAGGGGTAGCATTGTGTCAGCTCTCTTTAGCGGAAGCTATTCATGGATATACCCAAAGGAAAATTAGGCCTTTTGGTGTCTAGTCATTAAAAGTAAAGAAACACACTTACTGATATATTTCAGTGCATTATTTATTACTTGGAAGCTTATTAAGAAAATTCATTCACAAAGAAAAAGATATTTGTAATTCAAATCAGTACTGTGAATGCCATGTTTCAGAGAAGGGCATATGCAGAATGGTTGACAAGCTACAGATCAAAATTACCAGCAAATTAACTCCTGTTAATCATCAGACATGTCCTTTATAAGGACAAACCAACTAAGTTTCCCTTCTTCACTGTCGAAATTTCCCAGCTTCACAGGGAAAACCATGATTCAAAAATTCCTTGAGTTAGAAACTAAAATTGCTCAGATTAAAAAATATATACAAGAGCTGTAATGCTGAATGAAACACAGAAACAAAATCTGCCTTTATTAAATGTTTGGTTGCCCCAAAATTAAGTCTGTTTCACAACAGAATGCACAAGTATTTATTTTTACTCACAAGAACTGCCGAAGACTGGAAAACGTAGGAAAATGAATGTTTCTGCAACCGACCTGAAATCTTGCTTTAGAGACAACGTACTTTTGCAATCATTTTGCAATCAAAATCATTTGCAATCATTTTTCTCATTGGCCGCAGTATTTCGTCTGGCACAAAATCGTGGAATAAATTGTGGAATAAATCACGAAACACTGCTCAAGCTGACACACACATTGCCGTCCCCCCTACATGAATTTTGCCTGTTTGGGTGATCAGCCAGTGCCAAGCACGGCGACGGTCTTTGGGTGGCTGCAGGCATCTCCGAGCTGGCTGTGGGACCAGGCCACCACCCATCGGTCCTTCTGCCCTGGCTTGCAGCGCTGACACCAGCCGCCTGTTGGGTTTCCCTTTGTCCTGTGCTCTTCCCGGGGGCAGCACCTCTGGTGTTAACTCCTTGATACTCAGCGGACACGTCTAAGGCCACAGATACCGCACTTCTTCCCCGGCGGACGTGGGTCATAGCTTAGTGCCGTTCTGCCAGTCCCCGGGGCAGGCGTTCGGGGACCACCTTCTGCTCCCGCTCCGCACCCCCAGCCAGAAGACTCAGATCCCCTCCTTGGGCTGAGAATGTAATTTTGACCAAAGCACTGATGTAAAACAAACTCGTATGCTAATTACTGAGAATCAGGCTATTTAGCAAGCATCGGTACGATGCAACTTGTTACCTGATGTTTTGCAAGGCCAAGCCAGTAAAATGTGAAAGCATTTCATTCTTTTCCCAGACACGTGCGGAGGGTGTCTGCCTGAGGAGGTGAGGTTACGACTGCCTGCCTTCTGCTTCTCACAGCACCTCAGTGACGTAGCAACTTAACGCTACGCAGGTGATCTCTGCCAAGGCTCTCCTTGCTCCGTGAAGAGACTGCGCATTGTGCAGACACAAAACTGACACTTGAAGGGTGTAAGAAACCCTCCCAGCACATTTTTTAATTGTTAAATTATCCTTCCAAATCTCCATTTTTAAAAGCTCTTTTTTAAGAACGATGTTTTAATGAATTAAAACTGAATTAGTTTGAGAGAGATTCATCTTGACACGGCAACTGAAGAAATGAAACTGACTTTGCCATACGGACTTCTAATTTTTACACTTGGAAGAAATGGCTTTGTCAATTTGCTGAACATGGAACAAGATAAGGGAAAAAAGAGGCTAGAAAAAATGACGTACAGGATACAAAATATATGCTAGTTAGGTTAAAATGAAAGCTGGGGGAAAACTGCAAGGGTCTTCCTTTATGAAGCACTGCACTTTGGCTGTCCTGCATCCCTTTACAAGAGGATGAATACTAAGCAACAACTTTGCTTTTATTTAGAAGAAAAATTTTCAAAGATCATTAAGATTCACATGTATCACTCCACCAGCATGAAAATGTAAATTTCAGAGCAGGGATCACCGTGAAGACAGATTTACGACCACTGTTCAATATGCATCCAAGCTTCCTCTGTTTCATTCTAGAAAGGGGAGAGGTGGGGAGGAGGGAAAACGATGAGTAGTCAAAAACTGGAATTGCCAGAGCAACAGCCCATTTTAACAGAACAGAAAAATGCCTCGGAATAAACAGCAAATTATTCAGAAAATTTCTGTACCTGCTGTCCCACCGATGGTCCCAGCAACCAACATTCTGCCCCTCCAAGAGCGGATGGCCTTTCCTAGATTTTCACCTCTGCCAAAAGTTACACTTTTCTATTATTTATTTCTGTTCATTGGAACTAGAAAAAACATGGCCCTGCTCTCTGCGAAATTCAGCCTGCCCTGTGAAGGTGTTTTTATTACCACATCTATTAGCACTGAGAAATGGTGGAGCCGGGACATTGAACTTTGCAAATAAAAAACTGCCTTTTCCTGAAGTGTAACGACAAGTGTTATTTTTCCATTCCCTTCTAATTTGAACACACATGCAGTCGTGTATTTCAGTTACTGTATTTTATAATTAATCCACTGAAACAGGGTGTTTCAAGCTGCGATAGTATGGTATGCGGCCTGAAGGGCGAACACATTTCAAAGCTGGGCTATAAAAGTTGGATTTTGACTGCTAATTAATACAAGCACATTATAAGACCTCTACAGCAAAGGACTGTTTTAGACTTCTCTCTCAACAATATTTAGTATGTCAGGACACAGCTGTGTAACAAACAACACTGTAAAATGTAACCCCCTAGAAATGATCTAGAATTACAAGTTTTTCACACTGTGACGCTTTGCATAGATCTGAAAAATCCTGTTCACATTTGTACCAAAGTGATTCATGTATTACCGCGACGGAATCTATCACAGCACGTTTTATATTCTTCTTCCCCAAAACACGGAATGAGGCGTAGTTAGCCGTTCACCGAAAAAGGAACTGACATTTGTTCCCTTCGCCGGATTTTGCTGAAGAAAATCCATCCAGGTATCTCTACAGTAGCACTCTCAGTTCTAGCAGGACGCGTTCCGTCGTGCGGACGGACACCCGTATGCACGCATCTCATGCGCAGGCCGGCCGCGGCACCTTGGGAAGCAGGCGGCCAGCGGCAGGGTTCGGGGCACGGCGCTGGAGCCGGTGCCGGTCCCGGCCGCGGGTGCCCCCGTTCCCGCAGTCACTGCGCCCCAACGCCCACCGCCCCTCGCGGGGTGCCTGCGCTGCCGGCACAGCCGACGAAAGCCCCTCTCCACCGTCCCGTTTCTCGAGTTAAGCACTCTGCAGAGGGAATGGAATTAACTGCTCCGCTTTTTTTAGACCCTTCGAGGGGCTTCTCAACTTTTCTTTAATGAGTAGGAGTTTTACTTAAAAACGAGACACCTGCTGTTGTAACGCATTACACGCCAGTATCTCTAGCACAGGAAACATTAAGAGAGATTCACGAAGTCCCCCGCAGAAATCACTTGGTATCATTGACAGAAGTTCGAGAAATCTTGTCCTGACGAGGAGAGGCTCTGCTGCCTCTTCCCTGGACGTCTTTTGCGTGACTGCATATCTATTTATGCAGTATAGGTATCCACATATGTATGTATGTGCACATTTCGTCAGTGAGAAAATAGCAGAAATCTTGTTTTTTAGCAACCTTTCTCTAATCTATCACGATGTTTTTGAAAAGCATCACAAAACTGGAAATCTGTCAGCGAACAACCAACAAAACTCAACCCATTTTGAAACGAATTAAAACATAAGATCTTGATTCAAGCAGAAGCAGCATTGGCCAGGAGGTTATCACATTGTAAAAAGAAAAATAACCCAGATAGATATCTGGAAGCCCTGCGCAAACGAAAAAACAACGACCACACAAAAATCAAGACCTGTTAAAGTAACTTTAAACAAACTTAAGCAGCCGCTACCCCTGGGAGAAGACCTAACCGCCACAGCCAGAGAATAAAGCTCTGGCGGCCGGGGGCCGTAGCGGGGTACTCGAAATCCCCAGGCAGCACGTTCGGCGGGGGCCCACGGCGGGGTTAAAGCCGGGGTTTTCAAGAAGGCTCACAGGTCACGAAGTTTAGGAGGGTGAGTTAAGAGTATGTGATCAAGCAGAGATGCGTGCTTTTCGTATTTAAAGCAGGTATTTAAAAACACAAGAATCACTCGAATGCTGGCGTTTTTGTTGAACCATACTGCCATGCATTTCAGCCACGTATTTCTTTTCTGCACAGCTGAACTCTTACACAACTTCTCTAATGGCGAATCCCGCACCTTCTTCCAAGCTCATGCCCTTCTGCGCCTACCTCCACTGCTCGCATCCCTTTGACTACGTAGGGGTGAGATGCTTCACGCCCGAAGTGGCACAAAGCGTGCAGTGAGCAAGCAAACGATGATGTAATTCTGCAAATCTCACTCCTCAAGAATACTACCAAATTATTAAAGTGCAAGCACACATCAAAATACAAATACATAGTGTGCCTTTTCTAATTTGTAAGTACACGTAATTTTCTGTATTATGCTGTAAATACTGCTTCTGTTAGGTTTGACCACTGTAGTAATGTTAATTCACAAAACTCAGTGGCTCATGATTTTCAAAGCTTAGTGCAACATTTGCGGAACAAAGTAGGTTTTTCTCTCTTTTTGGTGGGTACAAGTATAGGGACCACAGGAACAGTTAAATTCATGGCATGGTTCGTCTACCACACAGCCGGGGGAATTCTTTAAATAGAGCCTGTCACTCTCTTTGCCCATCAATGGGATTTCCTTCTCAAACTGCTGATTCGTTCAGGTACACAACAGAGGAAATTTCAGTTAACCTTTGTTTCACCCCAGGGAGAAATCTGTCTGAAAAGTATAAAATGAATAGATTAAAAAAAAAAAAAAGAAGAAGAAGAAGAAAGAGAAGAAGAAGAAAAGACGAAGATGAAGAAGCAGAAGAAGCAGAAGAGGAAGAAGAAGAAGAAGAAGAAGAAGAAGAAGAAGAAGAAGAAGAAGGAACAGAAAAAGAAGAAAAAGAAAAAGAAGAAGAAAGAAAAGCTGCAGTTTTATTCTTCCTGGTGTTCACAGCAGTCAAAGTTAAGCAGAGAAGAGGAGGCAAACATGAACATTTTATTCCCACCAGAGAATTAGGTATAATATATGAAATTCCAATGTCGGTACTGTGATTTCTAATTTAGAAAAGGAAAGACTGAACACAAATCTATTGTTCCCACTGGATACATCAAGAATTCACTTTTTCACTATTTCCTATATGGCTGAAAAGCACTAAGGACTAGCAGCTTACTTTGAAGTGAAAGCTTTTTTCGCTGTTTGATTAAGTTGTCTTAAATGCCTTTTAGATTCCATCAGTCCTTGTTGAAAAGAAAAATAATAAATGCTAAGTCAGGATTACATATGAAAAAATATGTACACAAATAAAATCAGAAGTAAAGCCATAAAATAAAGCAAAGTTTTAGGAAAGATTACTGACGAAAAATGTGGCCTTAGACTGTTCTAAATTACTCATTAAAAGACCTGTTTTGAGATATAATTTCAAAATAAAAATGACCATTTTCATTTTCTGTTGTCATTCCTCTGACAACAGGCCCGCAGTATTCACTCCAGTATCAAGAAAATTCCACTGTAAATCTCTCTCCCCAGCAAATTCTGATGCGTCTGACTGCAGGTACAACTCGTGCAGTACGGCCACGGAGCACAGCAGACTGTAAACCACGCATAGCTTCAGCTTCAGTGCAAGTGACACTAAAAGTTTGTTATGGGATCGATAAGATGTCAGGACCTGATTCTGTAGCACATTACCAAGACTGTTTTAGTATTTTAAGCGGTTGTTATCATGCAGTAGACTTTCTAAGTGGCAATACAGAACCTCATCAAAGAAGCAGTCATAAGGGAAGTTGGAGGCTTTGGCGGTTGTATAAGCATGCAGAATCGTAATCTCTTAATCAGCACTCGAGGAGTGGTATCTATTGTAGTCATCAATATTAAGATTCCAGAAGCCCAACCAATGCCTACACATTGTTTTGATGAATTTATAGGTTCCTTCATACAGCCAGATAAACTGGTACTCAGCTAATGTCCAGGACCGGAGCCCGAAGGGCACCGTTGGTCAACTGCAGTACAGTCTAAGTAGAAAATCAACAGCTGAGACTTGGGAATCTGTTTTGGCAGTATGTCGCATCTTTTTGTACCAATACAGAATAAAGAAGATAAAAATGTAAAAGATGGAAAAAAATCCATGAAGACTATTTTTACTGAGGCTTGTGGTCTCTGTTTTTGTAAAGTCATTGTGTCTGAAAAAAAGAGTGTAAGAGATGTGGTAGCATCATCACAGTTCTGCACAGAACAGAGAATTATCCAGCTTAAAAACTCCTTGGAAATGATTCATTCTTCACCTAAAGCACAAACCTAAAACCACAACAGACCAGCTGTATCCCAGTGAAATAGCATGTCTATTTTGATGCTCCAATTCCGAAGAAATATGGAAATAAATTCCTAAGCGTGAAGAATAATCATGTAAACGAGCATCTGACACTAATAAAATTTAAACCGGGCTCTGGTCTCTATTTCTACATAAAAATAAATTTAAAATGAAATTTAAAATGTATTTAACACTGAAAAAAATCACAGTTAAACTCAGGGTAATTTTCAATCTTTGGGTATCGGTAAGAATTTAAGTATTTAGGTTCAACTTTCATTCACGTTGATAGCTTGCCCATTTGGCAAAGCTAAATCATCCCAATTTCTTCCCACCCTGAAGGTCAGACAAGCCTCCCTTGCAGCGAGGTGGAAAAATAACATCTCCTGCAACACAAAAGGAACGGCTGTGGTGTATCCGGGATGATGCAGGGCTGATGTGGTTAGGCTGGAGTAGCTCCTAAGGCGCCAGTTCCTTTCCACGGAGCACTCAGATGAACTCCGCAGTGTTTAATATACCACTGGAATTGGATATTGTGGTTTGACTCTGATTTGGCACTTCCACTGTTTGTAAGAGAAGTAATTCATAGGTTGCTAACATAACAGGACTTAGGCTTCGGCTATAACTTTTCATGTTTTCGAACTCTTACACATGAAGTGGTATTTTCATGGATACTAAGGAAGTCTCAACACGTCTAAAGAAACAGCTGGAAGAGTTAACCCCCTTGTACCAAAGTTTAAGACTACCTAAAAATCTCACTGGTTTTTAAAGGTAGTTCAGACCTCAGAAGTAATTACGAACAGTCTAATATTAAACTAGAACAGAACATGACGAGATGATTGCTCTGTCTTTACCTGCAGATGACATCCTGAAGAGTCTGATCACTACCGGGCTGCAGATTACATTTAGTCTGAGCAAAAATGAAGTCTGAGTTAAAGCTACCACGGGGACCTGGAATGGGTGAAATCCAGTTGGTTATATCGCTAATTCCTCTTCTTGATCTTTCTAGGGATGATTACAAACATGGAATAGAAAACACATGCAGGAGTTCCTGAAAAATATTGATGATGAAACCAATACTTCTGCATCTTAGTTGCAGAGACTAATTCCAGCTCATGGATTTCCTATGCACCAAAAGGTCCTTCTGAGACACTCCAGCTCCCCCCCATTTCCCAGCAAGGAGGCACACACAGCATCCTGGCCACTACATTGCCCTCCACACCACATCTTCCTCAAACTCATGCTTGCCAGGAAAATAAAAGACATGAGACGTGATCTAAACCTACTTAACATCAAGTAGTAACAAAGCACTGATGCTGAGGTGTAAAAACATGTAGTTATGTTATGAGAATAAAATCCATGGGTTAACACTCTGATCTTACTTGGGTCTTCATGAGCTCTTAGGGTCTGCATATCCAAAAGCATCCACCACAAACACTCCCACACCAGGGAGACTAAAAAGTCATCTCAACAACTTCAGGGTTTGTAAGCAGGCATCAAGATTGTGTTCTGGCTCTTCTGAGAGGCGCTGTCATGGAGAATCTTGGTTTGTCCTGGCAAAGATGATACACTGCTCTCAACTGGCTGTGACGCTTTGTAAATGCTTCAGACTAACAGTGCCAAACAGTACTAACATGCCACAGATGCCCTGGGATTCATACCTTATATCATGCTTTGATGGGCAGAGACTGAAATATTTTTGTTAATACTTTGTTCTGTATGACATTAAACATCCTTGTTTTGGGAACAGAAAAAATAACTGTGATGGAATTCTTTGGAACATCTTTCTTCTCTTTGTCATAGAAAACATGGAGTTCTCCAGAAGCACTTCCACATGTTTTTCCCCCCCTTAAAATGATACCATAGCAATAGGAAAAAACATATTACTTTTACCAAAAACATCGTGTACCTTAATTATGTTACTATGAAGAACAACTTTCTTCCAGACCTATCAAATTTAAAGTTCTGTAACAAGATGAACTTTTCAAATAATTAAGGTCCATGAGAATCGCAACCCTTCCCACAATTCCACCATAAAGCGTGCAGGGAAAGCACATTAGAAAAGACGGGATCAAGACCCGGAAAAGATGGGATCATGACTATTTGCAGAACTTTTATTTTCTGATGCTATGTCCCCTCCACCCACCATGACACTGGGGCTCCAGAGAGCTGTTGGGACTGGCCAGTGTGGCTCCAGTTCCCAGACTATCTGTGCACTTTGTTTCCACACACTCAGCTGTAACGTCAAGTTGCCATGAAGTCTTCAACCAGAAAAGTAAAATCTTGTGTGTTATGCTAGCCCGGGATTATTGGAGTCTGAAAGGTAGAGGCAGAATTCAAGATGCCAAGGACTGGTTAAAGCATTTCACTGGGAATTACTCGAAAATACTGACACCGCAAATGATGTCACCTGATTCTAAACTCATGCATCACTAGTAATACCGTGGACGTATAATGTAGGTCAGAGGAAAAGTAAACCCTGTTTCACTTAAATTCAATTAGACAAGAGCAATGCGTATGCTCTGAATGCACTACTAACCAAGTTTCAATAACCAACGGGCACTAAACTAGAACCACAGTGCTTTCTGTCATATATAACACATCCTGTGCTCTGCGCTGTACCTACGGAGAAATGAAGTGTAAATACATTTTGTGCTGGATGTGTTTACTGCCCTCGTAATTGTACTGCAAGCAATTTGTACCAAAATTTAAAAGTCTTGTTCTATAAAAGCGTATTAAAAAACGTTCAACTTTTCCATTTGGATAAATAACCAAGGGATCAGAAAAGGAGTGCCTGAACCGTATTATCTTCGGTGGGTGCAGCTCCAGTACTTTCACATTGTGAACGCGGTGTTGATGCGTTCAAGGCATAAAACAGTTGTGTGAGAACAAGCAGAGCTCACGGGTCTATGGGTATTTTAACCACTTAAATTCTGAGAGTTTAGCAAGTCTTTGCTGAAAATGAATCAGACAACAGAAGTGCTGCATAGTTAAGGTGTGCATAATTATTTTTAAACTAGGACTTCAATAAGACTTCCAATAACACCTATTCCTGACATGAGAATTGGGCAGTGGGCTGTATACAGACTTTTCCTACCTGAATTTATAGTACTTGCAACTCTCAACAGTTTGCTGCTACTTTAGGAAAATTCCAAGCAGTCTGTATGCGTTTTTTTTTTTTTTTTTTTTTTTTTTTTAATTCATTTATATTTTGAGTATTACAAATTGTTATGCTTTTTTTTTTTTTTTTTCAAAAAAAAAAAAGGGTAGTATTCTTTAAGATTAGCATTTAGTTAATTCAGATTGAACTTCATGTGTGAGGCTGAAATATCTGTATAAGTTCATGAAAGATTATTTTTTTTAAAGTTGTGATTTAAGTCATTCTTTCTGATAAAGACTAATGAGTCTAGCCTACATACATCAAGTGAAAGTCCCTTACACTGGTCACTGTAGTAGAGTTATGATTCTACTGTGCAGAATTATTGAATGTACTTTCCATATTGCAAGTCAAGGCAATAATTTCTGAAATCTTTGATTCAGATTTTCCTCAGTTCTCTGCCTAAGAGCAAGGGATGTCTGAATCAATGATTAAAGGGCATGCTGTGAGACAGATTCTGCTTCTACCTAACAACACACAAGAAACAACCGGTCCTATCGCTGGAGAAAATTATCAATGCCTCATTTAAAATGTGCAACCAACCAAATTTCCTGAGCAGTGTGGTAGCTCGTTGCTCCTTTAAAAACAAATAATACAAACACTCTCTCTAACTCCCACCTTCTTTCACTAGACGCTAAGTGTAGAGGAAGGAGACAAGAAAAGCAACAGAACGTCGCGTTGGAGACTGACCCCCTCGCCCCGTACACACTGCGCACTGGGAAACTGAGTCACTGCAGATCTCGTGAAGACCAGCTCCATCTCTGATACAGTCCTGAAAAGCTTAGGGGTGGAAACACAAGACAAACCTGGTCAGAGATATTGGTGAAGGGAGGTGGCAGCATTTCACACACAGCTGTAAAAAAGGCCAAATACATTTTACAGAAGAAAACACAACTCATACCTACCTGCTCATCGTCATCAAAGGTGCTGCGCAGGACCAGCTGTGGGGCACTGCACGAGTGGCAGCACTAATGCTTGCAGAAGCTTTGCACAGTAGTCCTGTCTGATTTATCATATCTTTGTAATGGCGTGGTAGCCATACCTGACAGATTGTATTTGGCTTGTTTTCATCAGCCTACCAAATGCCCTTAGCATAAAAGGTTTTTTTAATGATTTTTATTATTATTTTGTTTTTGGCCACGCTTATGGGTTTGGTCATGAATCAAGCTCGAGATGTCTTCACCTAATCCGGAAAGAAACTATGGATGCAGAAGCCATTTCATCTGGAACAAATGACCAATCTAGGGACTGCTGTCTGCAGAGACCGGTCCGAAATCGCATTTCATTGTACCAGTAACAGCGCTGCACCGGCCAATGCCCGTTACAAAGTCCAGATGGGTTAATCCACACAAAGAATATGAGACCTGATTCTAAAACCGTTTTACACACGTGCCTAGTTCTGGTGGCCATAAATTATCAGAAGGTTTGGCCTTGATACTGAACGCACGTAAACCAAATACACAGCATCAATTAAAAAGCAGGCTTACAATACTTTTCCCATATACTCACCTTCTAAAACGAAGGCAAGATAAAAGGCAGCAAAACACTAAAATGTGTGGCAGTTAAGGCCCGTGCTAAGAACAACTTTAGTTAATTTTATTTCCAGTCCTTGTCACATTTGCAATGAAGAAATTCCTGGCTGCCAGCGTTTGTCCACTGTTTCACATAGATCAGTGATTCAGAAGATACAGTATAATTGAATTCAGTAATATGTTTTGCATTTAAAAAGACTACTGTACAAATTTGAAAATAATACATTGTCAAGAAAATGTGAAGACAGCATATATGTAATGCAGAATTTGTGCATTTGCTTTAGTTTGGTCTTGTGTCAATAGCTTAATGATGATGTAGGTAACACGATGTTTGAATTTTATGTTTTTACAGAAGTGCAAAGGAAAGTATAAGAGAATGATAATCTGGAATTTGTCATCCAGTGAGGCTTCCGAGATGATTTGGGAAAATGAAAATACAGTGCAAAAGCAGAAATCCAGGTATTCCTCAGAAATGCATCTAAGTAAACCAATTATTTAAACAGAATTTTCTATCATTCACCTGCAATTTTTAACATCAATGAAATGAGTGGACCATCTACTTACTACTAATCTCAGCAGGGAATGCACAACCCGCCTCCCTCTCTTAGAAATATAAAGAATGATAAATTAACTGCTTGCTTGAAGAGAACATATCTAAGGAGTTGTAGAAACACTCCTTTTTTTGCCATTGTCTCTGATGACGTGCTCTCTGAATTACATACCTGCCTCCAGCCTTCATTATTTTTGTTTCATTATAATGAAGATTATACTTTGACTTCCAAGGTTTTTCGCCATTATGCAATCCCGCAAAACCTTTCCTTCCATTGCAATCTCTGTGTCATAATAAAAATGACACGTAATTCTTCAACATACTTTTTCTATCCATGCTCCCTCCCCCTCCACCTGCCACACAACGAATGAAAAAAAATGCCAAAGAGGAAACTACTTCATATTCAAATCGTGTGGAGAACTGGAGGGCCCATGAAATCCAAATCAGATCTCACTACTGTTACTGATTTTAAGGGGAATGCTTCGTTTGGAGTATCTTGGTCATTTGCAGCAGGGGAAACACAACGGAAAACATGAATTGCTAAATCATATACAGTATTTTCTCCGTTTAAAAACTATCTAAGTGATAAAATATCCACAACGACCACATTTTAAGTCAAGTCTCCATTTACTTTATGAAGTGCACGTGAAAATTCACCAAAATCTGTGCCAATTTTGAGCGGCTCAATAACTTGCATAAGGACGCCCGGTATGATTGACACTGCGTAGATGGAAGTTTTATGATCCTTCCACGGTAAATTGCAGAGGACTACGTTCTAATAATGACTGTGTGAAAACATAAATAATAAAACAAAGGCTAGACTGTGACCTCCTATTTCCGCCCCTTTCATTTCTCTCGCAGAACAAATAAGCCACAGAGCCGGCCGCATAAGCAAGCTGAGGATCCCTTGATGTGAAGGAACCGGTGGGTGGCCCAGCTGCTCCTGAACCAAGCCCCTTCCGGACCCTTCCCACAGCACCGTGTCCTCCCCGCGTGGCACCAGACCTGGGGCGATCGAGCGGCACCGCCTGGCCTGGGAGCACCTTCGGCCTCTTGGACAAGCCAAGCAGGGATCGGTGCCAGCTGCGGACAGGGCCTGAGAACTCCAGCGCTGGGCACCCCTGGACGTTATCTGCCCGGCCGTGCCGTTCCGCTGACACATGCGGCTTGCTGTGTGGCCCCAACTTCATTTTCTATGCCGACCTCCTCGCAGGGCACCAGACGCTTTTGTTGAAAGTTTACACACGTACTTACACTTTCAAATGGTGTTTCCTGCAAGACCTAAGGTACAGTTATCATCCTGGACATCTCTGGCATCAACGAAAACAACACAAACAGCAGCAGGGTTCCTGTTTAACAAAAAAGCGTTCAACTATTTTGTCACGAAGGCATTTTACCTGCTGCAATGTACTATTTGCTTTGACCAGTGAAGGCACTGTAGTAATCCCCCGGGGTTATTTTGGGCACAGTTTCCAAAGCTTTTTCACATGACTGCAGGTGTTATCTGCGTTGAATAACATCACCTTTTTTTTTTCTTTCTTTTTTTTTTTCTTGAATTCAGTTATTCTTGCACTCAGACAAATTTTAAAAAATTAAATTTCTGTAAATACAGTGTTATCTTAATAAGTTCAAATATTAATAGACTATTCCCCAGGGGAAGAAAAGCAATATGTTCTAAAGCAAGTAGCTGTACATTTTGTAGAAGGTGGCTATTCTGAAATTAAGAAATGCAAATGATTCTACAGTTTATGTGCCTCAAAGTAAAAATAACGATATTAAATTTTTAAAAGGTAGCACAAGATATTGCTGCTTATGCACGAGCATCAGGATGCTAAGGAACCCACAGCAATCCTCGGTCTAAGGTTTTCAATGGCACAGACTAGTGATCACAGGATGCTGGTGATACTCTCCAGTTACCCTTGGCAACCCTTCTCAACTGTAACGATGCTGCCCTACAATAGCTTTCACTGGGCAGCTTTCTCTTCACTTAGCTGAATGCTTTGGGACCATCTGCGTCGGAAAGCATAAAAGGCCAGCCTGCCTGTGGGCCCGTCACTCTGAACACCACCTCTCTGACCCCGATTAAATACAACTTTCAATCCCTTTTGTCCTCCCTGTTGACTTCTCCTATTAAGGGAGCCCTTTGACAAAGAAAGCGGAAGAGTGGACTAAGTGCCCCCAAGAAAGGTGATGTCTGATACTGCTCAACACAAGGATTAGCAAGCCAATACATAACAAAAGCTCGTCTGGGGGAGGGGTAAGGAGGAAGAGAAAAAAATGGTTTTAGCCAGGTCTTTGACTAATTCAGTAGGTACACAGTTCAACAAATAGCTATACAACAGGCCTGCTCCGAAAGAAACAACTACCGGAGAACAATAATTTGAGGAGATACCTTTCAACATCACGACACAAGGCCATGACATTGACAAGAACGGTAGATATATCATTTGCTACTTAAGGCTTTTTAATCTGAATTTTGTGGAGAGGGAAAGACAGGAGTAATAATTGAGAAGTTTTTTAAAGAAAGACTGCTCCAGCCGAAGGTTTCTGTGAGACCTCCTCAGTCGTTAAAGCTAACGAGGTAAAGAGGGAGAAGTATGAAATCACAAATGACACTGGTGGCTCGAGAAAACCTTCATCACTTACCATGTGAAAGATGGTTGTTTCCACAGGTATACTAAAAACCTACCTGCTTTATGGAATACATAAAGCACCTTTCTGAAAAAGAATAAATAATGGACGTTTACCTAAATCCTTGCTTCAAAAAGACTTGCAATAGTAAGGTTGTATCTTAATGTAGCATGGACTCTAAGCCTAAAATCCGCTGTCAGCACCTGAGAGTGTCCTCCAAGAGAGCTCCAAGAACATTTGCCCAAGCTACTAGGCAGTAATTACTATGTGAGCATCACAGGGGAGAAGTCAGGAAATGCCTCACTGCAGAAGGTACCTCCATGGAAGAGCCCAAAGCCAAATGGAAGGGACTTCTGCAGAGAGAAACAGCGGAGAGGATGATGATGGATTTTATTTCCAGGGAGAAAGGTATTTGAAGACAGTAGCAGCGACAAGAAGGGAGAAACAAAACGCAACATCAGAAATCCATACACAAAATAAACCTTAAAAGAAAAAAAAGGGGGGAGGGGAAGTGAGCTCTGGGGGAAGATTTTACGTATAACCCCCAAATTGGCAGTAATTAGACTGGGAAAGCAAGCACAGGCTCCATAAAAATTTAAAAAAGTATTAAATCTACCCTCTGTCATATTAGGAAGGATTACAACAGACCTGCATAATCGCATCAATATTTTTCATGTTAAATTCAACAACATTTTATTTTTCTTTAAAACTGTTCAGTTTCCCAGGTATGAAGGTATATCCGTTACCCAGCTGAGGACAAGAGACTTCCTCCAAAGTGCATCAGAAATGCTTAATCTGGTGGTGTTTGTACAAAGTATCACGGCGTGAACCCTCTTCTTCCCAGTCCTCTCAGAGGAGAAATCATTACAAGGGGGAAATCTTTTCAAGGATAAAAAAAAAATAATAATAACGGGGCACATCGTGCAATCTGCATTGACTTCCTAGCCATCGAGAAACTCTGATTACGTTATTTTATAACATCAGCTACTGACAAGCTTAGTCTCTGTGTATAAAGTGCACCTAACATCCTTACTGAACCAGGATCTACACAGTGGATCTACTGATCCACTGCCACCTGATCCCATCTGTGTAACCTGTTTCTCTCAGTCCAATCATTGTCCTATGCTGTTAAATAAACGACTGCCCTCCAGATTTCACTACATCCCCAAAACATTCTCACGCTGCCTTTACCACCGTCTATCTGCATTACACTGTAGTGTGCAGGCTACCTTTAAAGCAGCCAGTTGTCCCTACCCTGGTAGCGTGTGCTGAGTTACAACAGGCACAAATGAGACAAAAGCATTTGAAAGGAGTAAAAGTCGCCAGCTGCCCTAGAACAGGAACAAAAGATGATACAATAAAAAAAGCACTTTTAAAGACAAAATTATGACAGGAGACTTGCAGCTTTGGTTTGTTCAGGCACACACAAAAAAACCATGGTTATCGCCAAAGAAGGAAAAAACATTTTAGCAAAGAAGTTACAACATTTAACTTGTGGGGTGGGGAGGATAGAAATGGGGTCATATCAGCAATAACTACCACCACAATCAATAGTCAGAAAGGGTGTGTTTCCAGCACAGTCTCACATGGGTAGCAAGTAGAGTTGAACCAAAACTTGGAGTTTTCCATACAGTCGGTCTGGAATGAAGCACAGAAAGCGCTATTGCAGCACCGAGGAGGCACGCAGCTGGGTCTTACACACGGGCTAAAGGGCAGAACAAGGTATCCCATAGGAGCTGTGGGTGGAAAACCAGAGCTGTTCATTCAGAATATGCTAACTGTGCTGTTGTAGTACAGCAATCTCTCTTTTAAATGACCGGTTAGGATTCTGGCCGTGCCCCTGAAAAGCCTCCCTCTGTTCAGTGGGGCCAGTTGTATCGACTGGCGCTGCACACCGACAGGGCCAGCATTCCCCAGCAGCGTCCTGCCTCCGAAGCAGGCACCTGTCCGGATTAACCTCCTTGAAAAGAGCTCCTGCCATACCTAACTATGGCTGCCGAGCTGCACGGCCAACCACAAGGTACCTGTGCACAAAGTACAGCTGCCACGTCTCAGATCTTAACTACTGCAGATATAAAGGAACAAGTAACTGTACTAACTCTTAACCAAAAAGCCAAGTTTATGACTCCAGAGACTCTGTTCCCAGACACCACTCTAGCGTGTGTTTTTTTGTATGGTCTGCAGCAATAGCTCAGGCACATTTCTTGAAGCAATTGGGTTTTTACTGACAGCTTTATTAACATTAACTATATTTCTTTTACATTTTCTATTGAAATTTAATGTTTTATTTGGCGCAGTCAATTTAGACTACAGATGTATTTTCTTCTTCCTCTTTTTGTCTTTTTTGAAAGGTGGAAAAAACCATCAGTAAAGTCCCTAAATGGGCACCACTGAAAATAAGTATTTCTCTATGCACTCAAGAAAGTAATAGATGGGAACCTGTTTCTAATAGTTTTACTTTCTGTGTTATCTGGAGAAAAACAGATTCATACATACAAAGTGGACTGTTTCAGAAGATAGTGCTGCAAAAAAATGAAAGACTGTTCCAAAGTAAAAAGTGATTATTTCAGATGAAATGAGAAGCTCCAATGTCAACCCTACTGCCTGAGTCAGCAAAAAATCAAAGCCTTGCATAGAATAGGAAATTGGAGATTTTCCTTAAATTTACATTTCTTTTTGCTGAGCACATTTTTGCTTGAACATGAAAGAACTTCTTAGAGACATTCCTAGTTTCAGACATTGCTTTTTGCTATGGTGCTGTAAAATGCTGCTGTCTGGGACTAGAATTCCATTAGTATAATTGGAAGAATTTATACATTAATGCTAGACATGAGCCACAACAGCCAGCTATTTTTAAGACTTGTGTTTATGGGTAACATCATGCAAATTATTTATTTTTTATTGTTTTTAAGTAAGATGTCCTTGACTGTCTTAGTAATTGTCCAATAAAAACCCAAAGCCATATAACCTAAAAATATAAATTGTAGGTTCTGGAGCTGGAATTCATTAGAAATGTAAGCAAAACATAAGATGTATGCACCTCTGAGATTTGGTCTGCTACTACAATAAAATCATGAAAAACTATCCCTAAAAATGTTACCATAAAGCGTCACGTTCTTTATTAAAACAAGTGAAATATCAATCTCATTTCATACATATAGTATCATAATTGCATAATTAAAGACATACAGTTTTGATATTACAATCTACCTCAAAACAAACCAAACAACCAAACAAAAAGTAAAAACAAACTCTGACCAGTCAGAAAACAGTGTAGCTTTATGTCTGAAGTGCATAATCCTCCTCAGAAGTCTTACTGAAGAAATGATGAGCATCCTTCCCATGCCAATGAGACAGCACTGTCACTTTTCTCTAACAAGTTGTAAACTTACCAACAGACACTTTGTTTCAGCAAAAATAGGAAACTGAGGGCAACATAAAGAAGCAGCAATGATTATTCTCCATGCAGGCAGATAATAAAATGATGTTTATCTGCTACACAACTTGGATAATGAGCCGAGACAAACCAGACAATGTAAGGTGCCTGGTTCTCAAAATATTTCAGAAAATAAGGCATCTTCAACCAACACTAAAGCCCTAACCTTTTGAAAGTCAAAGCTTTACTTAGGGCAATTGCTTTTTCTAGCGCCCATCCCTGAGTATCTGCTGAACTCCTGAAAGAAACACAAGTATGAGTGAAGCTACCACTTGAGGGGCTCTTAAAAATTCTGGGGTGATACAGAGAAGCAAAATCTGTTCTTCTGATTAATATCTACAGATTGCAATGGGAAAACAAAAGCTAGATCTCCAGCCTGCGCTTGATAGTATCTCCTGCTGTCACCTCCAGCAATGAGAACACCCTAAGGAGCACCACAGGAGAACAAACCGAGTGCCCTGGGCATACAGTCAGGAGAATGCATGTGCCCTCGTGGACTTTTGTCTCCTCAGAAGATCCTGCAGAAGAACCAGCAAGCATCTGGCAGACCGCAGATCAGACTCAACTCACTGAGGGCTGGCTGATTTATAAACCATCTGAAGACAGTTTGGTACTCAGGCTCCATTGCCCAAGCAAGATCCATTAATCCTTCAGGAACGACTCACCTTATACTTTATTTAACAGATTAATGATTTACAGAAAACAGTACTGTATGAACTGCTGATTCATCCACAGCAACAAAATCCGCAGTAGCAACTTAAGCTACGGACGCTAAACCTGATTTACTTAAGATACCTTTTAAAAACTCAGTATTTTTTTAAAAAAACTCAGGTGAAATAAAACTGTTCTGTATTTGCTTCTTTACTTTGGCAGTACGTATTACTTGTGTGTGATGAACTCTCCTCATCATTTTGTCTCTCTTGGTGATGCCAAAGTGGTTTTTTTGGCTAGTAAAAAGAGAAAAGACTAGACCATGGATTACCAGCATCTGCAATGCAAATGGATAACCCCCAAAAAAGAAAGCTGCACCAGGGAGCAAAGATGTCACTATAAAAGAGGAGTGGAAAGAGCATGCACACAGTATTCAGAACAATGAAAAATACAGTTAAAAACAGAGATGCGCAAAGTGCTTTTTCTTACTTTCACCAACAAAAATAACAAATTTTCTGAGTACATGACCTAACTGGGGCTTAAACTGTTATTTCTTCTGTGCTTAATCCCAAATCCAAACCAACTTGTTCCATTATACTTAATACCAAAACAATGTCTAGAACATCATTTATCAATTGTCATCAAGACTTTTTTCTCGAGACTGTAAATCTATTTTCATTTCATAAGTCACATATAAATATTTGTGGCAATAACTTGTATCTAAAACCAAGTAATGAGAAAACACTTTTAGATTATTACTTCAACAGTATCTCACAAAACAAAGTGGTTGCATAGTGCACTTACGGTTAGAGAGGTCACTTAATACTGATTTCGAATAATAACAAACGCAAAGGGCAGGCAGAGAACTACGTGCCTTCTGTTATTTCCTCAGTGTTTTCCCATTTAGTCCAGACACCAGCTTGCACTGGGTACCGCAGTCACCATGCAGGTCGCACAGTGCTCTGCGCGGCTCCCTGGCAATCCGCAGCACGGACCACGGCAGAGGCGGGTGGCATTGTGTGGTGACGTGTTTCAGACAGTCCTAAGGGGACGTGTTTGGGAAAGAGGAAGGGTGAGGAAGGCTGTAGGAGCAGAAGCAGGCGAGGTGGGGAGGTGAACTGGGAAGTGCTGGCCCACCAGCAGGGACAGGCGCACGTGGTCCTCACGGACACCATCCCAGTGCCAGGGGTGCTTGGCACGAGTCACCCCAGCGAGGCCTCTGCCGTTGAGCTGCAGGGATTCCCAGCACTGGCAAGGTGCAGAAGTCAGCGCGGCCTTGGTCTGAACTGTTAAAAGAGAGAGAGGAAGTGAAACTAAAAGATGCCAGATGTAAAGCCAGCAGAAGAGGTAACCACAGATACAGCTCACCTGTGAAATGAGCAAGAGCATGCTGGAAATGAACGGGAGACCTGTGGTTGGGCCCAGGAGTCCGTGACAGGGCCCTGGGGGTTAAGACTGAGCAGAGCACCACACCACCCCCCAGCTTGCCTGCACGTTTCTTGCTGTGCACAACCGAGGCAGCGTAATGGTGTCAACACAAGAAGGAACAAGTCTGTGCTACTACTGTGCTACTACTGTCCCAGCCTTTCCCTTGGGCCTTGCCAAGCAGGGCAAGGACAAGCACACACACACCATGGCTCTGAGGGAGCCCTGACATCTTTCCCAAGCTGCTGAGGCAAGCTGGGGTGCAGGGGGCAGCCCATGCTGCCTTCAGCGGGCGGCCAGGTTAAGCGGGTGGTGGATTTGGTGGCATGGTGCAGGCCGCGCAGACGTGCAACAAGGCCGCAGGGCTGCCTCGAAGCGCCAGCCTGAACCCAGTGCCCCCCGTGAGGAGCGCTGGCTCCAGAGGAGGCCCATGAATGTGTGTGGTGGTGCCACCCACGGCACCCCGCCGCGCTGACAGGGCAGTGCCTGACAGCCCACACGGCACAGGACACAGGAGCACAGCCATGCATGTGAGGGGATGGAAAGCTCTGAAACTGCTGTAAGTAAGGGAATGCCTCTGAAATTCAGGTTATACCTAGATACACAACTACTTTGTGTGTCCAAAGACAGGAGAGGATGTGCAACTGAGGAAAACGCTACTGATTTGGGTAACGTTGGGCTGCAGCCCAAGAGGAGCAAGTAACAGAGGAAAATTCAAAATCATTGCCTTTATCGACCGACGAGGCAGCAGCAGCACCATCCACACTCTTGCAGAGAGTGCTGCTGGCCAAACATCACCAGCTCGGCAACTGAGTCTCACTGGCAGAAAACAACAATGAACCCTCCTGCTCAAATTGAAATGGAAATTAAAAACGAACAACAGCAACAACAACAAAATATTTATGACTGCTCACAACATTCAAACACAGTGATCAATCAGGTTTACTTTTTACCTTTCTGTCTTGCAGGCTTTGGAAACTCCAAGAAACCTCTCATGTGAACTGCACCAGCTGAGGGCACCAATGCCATCTTCCCACTCCACATTAAATTCATTTACTGTCAAGCAACAAAGCTTATTTGACAGAACAGCAGTGGCACTCTGAGGACTACAGAAGGATGGTAGTAAGAAGGAATACTTAATGAAAAACAACACTTTCTGGTACTGTGGTTGTCAGCATATTAGCAAGAGTCCAGTTTTTCAGGATTAGGTAACATGTTTACTATTAAAGGTATTTTCATGGATTAAAAGTTTTTTGTGTGGTTTTTTTTTTTTTTTTAGTTGCATATTCACACTTCAAAAATTGAGTTATCTGCAGAAGAATGGTGTCTGATAGGAATTTGCTTTCACAACACACGTGACATTTTAGCATGGACTGCAACAGAAGAAATACTATCAGTGATCTACCTGGGAGTAATGACAACCCGAGCAGGATGGTACAAATGATCGCATGTACAACCAGTACTCAGAAGGAAATGCTCTTCTACACATGCTTTTTGAACAAGAAACCACACTGCTAAGATCCTCTCAGCAAGTAGTAATAGGATGTCAGTTACAAAATCTCCCATTCTGAGAAATAGCTGGTGCTATTAACTGTCACATCCCCACGGCAAATTTACCTTAATGTCGTTTATTCCTATTTACTTTTCTAATAATGATATATGCTGGGAAGAAAAGACACAGGCATAACATAATTCAGACATATTAAACTTTTATCTCAACTATTTCGGAAACATATCTGTTCCATTCAGGTTTTTTAAAAAGGAGATATAGAACAGGGTTAAGTGCATCTTTTGTCAGTAACCTATCTTCTCCCTGTGGTCTCGTAAACAAGCTGCTTTCTTTAGAAATACAGCAGACCTTCAATTTAAATTTATGGAAAGGCTGAACCAGAGGAGCCCGCACTCAAATAATTTTAATAACCTATTAAGTTGCGACTTCAGATTCATTTTATAACCATGTACCTCAGGGAACAGCACTATCAGGATAAAGATAGAATTTTTTTTCTTTTAAAGATAAATAGCATCATTAATCTGCAACATTTCTTTTCTATTATCTTTCAAAATGAGGAGTTATTTCGTTCTGATCTTGAGGTAATTAGCCTTCATTCACTAGCCAGAAAATGTCTGTGTTCTGAAAATTAAAAATGTGTCATTAAGTGGAATTTACCATAATGTCATTTATCTTTATATAGTTCATCAGTGACAGCAATGGGCCTGGGAATCCATCAGCTTTTACCAAGGAAGCATTAAAACAAATTGAAAAACAGAATAATCCCAGGCACTCTTTAACACAGTCAAAGCCATTTGGGTAATTAAATAGTGGTATTTAAAGTTTTAATTTAGATTTTCCCCTCTGTTCATCAGCAGTCAAATGAGATGTTCATATTCATAACTGTTTGTAATAAAGGGTTTCATAAAGCAAACGGAATATCAATGCTGTTAAAATTAAAGAGAACACAGAGAAATCTTTCAAGTGCAAACAGGGAACTTCATTTCTACTGCACCCTATTTTCTAAGGTTACATCGGGAATAAACCCTTGATATACCTGGCTCACTTTCCATAATAAAATAGTATAAATTCTATGATGCCTGTGCTCCCAGTAGTTAAAAATAACTTCATTTGCATTTCTTGTCTTTGAGTGTTTTGTTACACAAAAATGCCACTTTCAAGAAGTGTATAGTTTGCCTTCCATTTCCATTGTTTTTCAGCTGTTTGCATATTAATCTCAAATGTCTTTTATCTTGTATGTTCAGCTCTTGAGAGGTTATCGTTCTGTTTTGTTCTTACACCTACCGCAATGCAACAATGTGCACCCAGGAAACTGGCAGGTATTATAAATAAAGCTAACAGTAATTATTTAGGAACTCCAATAGAATCATTAATGAACAAACTGTACAATTGTAATCAATCTCAGGACATTTTCTTAACGTGTACTGTCAAAATATTAAGGAAACTGTTTTAGAAGAGTAAGAGCATCCCAGCTCAACATGGATTAGCTTATATGATCAAGCTTATGCCAACATCCAATCCAGCACCGCAAGGTTACTCAGCACACACTTCTGGAAGCAGCTCCAGTGTAGTAGCTAACTTTGGGACTACACTGCTTGAAAGACAGATGATGGGTCTCCTAGGAAGAGATGGCAGCTGTATTGCTTATAGAGTTAAAATTTAATGTCAATTTAATGTCAGCTTCAGGACACAGATTTCAAGTTGTTAATTATGGTTTAATTATGTTTAATTGCAACTTACATGCTGGAACAACCAAGTGTAAAAGCTCACTAGTACCACTCTTGCTAGACGCTAATAAAGTTTTCGCTTAAACTAGAGGAAGAGAACATACAGCTCCTCATGAAACGGTTTCAACTGATTCAGTCTGACTAACACAACTTCCAATACATGCACATTTCTCAGCATGGCATTTGCTGGGACACAGAGGACACAGTTATTTAAAATATGAAAAAAAAAAAGAAAAAAAAAAAGCTTGTATTCTCTGTATTCTCTCTCCTGGGTGCAGTTGGACCTGAACTAGACCAAAACTGTGGAAAATAGTTTGTTTCACCATTTTTGTCCATATTTTGCATGGCAGGAAATATTAAAAGATTTTAGCTTCTCTTCCAAAAAATCTTTTGTGTTAACTCTCTTTTAAAGAAAGCAGACAACAAGCCTGGTATTTCATTTGCAATGTTACAGAGACTTAGATGCACGTTTTGGCAGAACCACCTGAGATGCTCTACTTTTCACCTGAGTGAACACCTGAGATGTTCAGGTTTTTGCCCGGAGCAGTGGGCAAAAGTCATCATATTAGGCAGGGAAAGACACTCTCACGTAGCACCAGAAAGGAACGTTGGAAACTTGACTGCCTCTTGTATTTTCCGTGTATGAAGTAGAACAGAACAGCATAGTATCCATTAGATACAAGGTAATATAAGCAAAACCCAAACAATTAGGTAATACCAACATGCCTGTGACAAAGCAGGGGTTACTATTTTCTGTTGTATTCCTATTTCTGCTTTACTGAAAAATACTAAAATTTTTATCACTCTTATACTACAGAACAGCTAAATAAAAATGCATCTTTCAATACAGGCTGGTCACAAAAGAAGTAACCAGGCAAGGGTTTCAGTAGTGTTTCTTCTTACAATAAGATACTCCTCTAAGTTATCCACCTAAAATATGCTCTGAAACCTACTTACTTCTGATAACCTATTTCCATTAGCTTTTTTTTTTTTTTTTTTTTTTTTTTAATTTAACTGTAGTGCTTTTGACTCAGTAATGTGCCTTAGCTAACTCTGAGGCACATTCATCGTGTTATACCCGGGGCTTAAGTTCTACAGCTTTGGTAGACTTCACTCCTCATTAGCAGCTCCTTTTGCTCAGAAGCAGACAAGATAAAGTCAAGTCACACCCCAAAACTACACATTCCTGCAGTCTCTGCTAGAACTAACTGAGTAACACTGCTTTTTCAAAAAGTTTGGTCACCTAAAACCTAGCACAGACGGTATTAAATGGCACACATACAAGGAAATACAAAGCAAGGAGCGGAATTATCACCGCTACGTAGCAGCGAAGTAACTTAACAAAGGGATGAGAGGAGATACTTCACGCCAGTAAGCAGAAACTCCTAGGAGGAGTAACATCCCTCTGTAGTACTGACAGCCTCTGCAAAGCTGCGTGGTCTACTTGTCCTGCGCATGCTAAATGGCCAAATTGTCACGGACGCAGGAGAACAGGGAAAATTATGAAAACCGCTGTGGATCTGAAAAGAGAAGGATTGGAACACTTCCACCACCGCCTCCTGCTATCAGTGAGCAAAGTGAAAAGCGGCATCTTTACAGCTACAGTGATGGCCTAATCACGACTACCAGCTAAGACACAACAAATGCAAATGTGTTCGTTAGAAGGATCTATATTCCATGCTTCTGAGCAACAAACTACGATCAACGCAATGTTTGGAGCATGCACCTTATCCCCTAAACCGCTGGCCACCTATTAGTGTAACAGAAATAACTAGACTTTCGGTAATGTGAACTCTATTCTTGTAACATTTAGCTTAACTTCCTGTGTCTTTGTGTTATTCAAGGAAGTGAAACTCATGCATAGCATGTTTATATTATTCCCCCTTATAGTAGACTTGCAGACAATGTCAGGTCTGGAGAGATAAGAGCTGCCTCTAGGACATGAATTCTCATGAGGATTAGACAGCCACCATCTGGGGCCTTGCGTTTATCTGCAGCAGCTGCATTCTAAATATCAGCGTCGGATAAAAATGCGTGCTGGTCCTGAAGTGTTTAACAAGTTGCTGCAACTTGGTTTCAATTACAATTTGCTGTCTTTTGAAAAAAAAAATAAAATGTAAGAATAAATAAGGGAATGACCCCTCTTCTGAACAGAAGAGTTTCAATGAAGGCCATCTGCAGCCCTGCAACCTTACATGCTGATCCCTGGCTAAAAGGAGCAGCCCCCCACCCCCGTGACAAGTAGTTGGGGGGACTGCTTCGGTAGAAACCCTCAAAAACACAGCTCATGGCAAAAAAGACGCAAAGTTTTCAACGCCCTCTCTTATTGGCATTCATTGAGAAGTTAAAGTTCCAAACTTCTAAGACAAGTAAAATGAGCTGTATGAGGAGCTGCACGTTCAGGTACTGAAAACTTTGACAAGTTTTCCCTGCAGGTATGGAATAAAAGGTGATTGTCGGAGGCATTTAACTCTAAGCGTATTAGAATCCTGCCATGCATTTTTTCCTAGGCACTAGGCAGAAATGAGGGAATTGCTACATCATTTGAGCTTGTTTCAAATTCAAGCCTGAAGACAAATAAATCGAACAAACACATAGATTGCCCTCTGCTGTGTTGGCCTGGCAGCAAAAAGAATCCTTGCCCAGAGATTTTTGGCACTTTCTTCTCTAGATTTTTCTCTTACTTCACTCATTTTCTGCCGCAGCTGCATCGTTTTTAATTCTGCTAAGCAAATCAACAGGGGACTATCTATAAACAATCAATAAAGCTCCTTAAAATAACGAAAATAATGTCATAAGGAAATATTAATGGTGACAAAACAAGCAGCAGGAGGAAGGAAACGTTTTGGTGTGATTTCTTGGCACATCGTTCTAAACTGATCCTTCAAAATGAAGAAGTCACAGAGATTTCTTAGAGAAACCAATAAAACTTGATTTTTAAAAGTTATTCTTCAGTTTTGTGACATGGGCTGCCTCCCTGCTTTGCTACCACGGTGAAAACGCAGGACTGCTTATTTCATTTGGTTCCCCTCTCTCGAGTTCACTCTGCTTGTATGCAGCCTGCTTCCCCCACAACTTCGCTTAAAACGAGACCTTGGCTGAGTGTATCTCGTCTGGGGAAGTTCAAGAAAGCAAAGCGCTTCCTCACACCTATTTTCCACAGCAGGTGAACAGCTTTTAGACTGGGCTTGAACCATCAGAGCCCCGGGACTAATCTATCCCATAAGCAAGGAACAAATCCCAGTTGGAGAGAACTTCAAACCAGTCTTTTGTAATTCTGAGATGACTTCAAATTTGGGTCAGAAGTTCCTGTTGTTGAACCTGCAGCCATTTTTTTTCTGAAGCTTGCTGAAACTAATTTTTTTTTTTGTATGTGTTTGGAGTATCAGGAAATAGAATCGTGAAGTCATAAAAATCAGCCAAAGCAAAGGACGTGCCAAATCAGTGAAAAATAATTAAACGTACAGTCCAGTATTTGCAGCAAAGCCAAAAAACCTCCTACACATCTCTCAAGTAGGAGCCAGTTATTTCCAGATGTGATGTTTTGGTGGATGGTGTTACTTGCTAACGAGCCCTTCTCTACGGGAGAGGTGCTGCTGTAGCGCTTGGTACCCAGGCACTACCTGCCCAGACCTGATGGCTAGGCAGGTAGAAAACAGCTGCTGAAAATAAGATTTCAACACCAATACCAAACCTTTGAACAAAGCCAAACAATTAAGAGCCTTTTTTACACGACCGGAGCGTCTGACAAGCTTGTGTCTGCACCGGGAGTCACCGCCGCCACCGTCACCGAACACAGACTCATTAGGTCGCTACAAGAAACCGGCAGGCCTCGCAGTTATTACCATACAAATCCAGTATCAATCAATTCATGGAGAAGTGTGCAAAAGAAACATTAACGATTTTCTTGGGAAAGAGGAACAGAAAGAAGACCCAGCATAGCTAGGAAACAGCAAAGATCTCAACGGGGTGACCGAAGCCCATTCCTCAGCTCAGAGCCTGCACTCGAGAAGGTCCCCCCTGTCACCGGGATGTGACCTCGTGCAGATCCAGAGCCCAGAACCCGGCAGGCTGGAACCCTACCAACACTTCGTGCTCAATCCACTCAGATGTAAACTTCCCCCCAAATTTCACGATGCTAAGCAAATAATCAATTTCTTGCTCTCTGCATTGAGAAGCAGAGGGGTATTTCATGAACAACAGCAAACGTTATGTTTAAATACAGTCATCAGGCGTGGAAAATGTCCCAGAAGTCGGAAAACGTCCCCACCAAGTCAGTGCTGCACACGGGAGGGGGACAGGAAGCCTAGGTGAGACACCAGGGCAAGGACTGCGTTTTCGGTGTTGGTTCGGGTGCACTGCAAACGTATGCTACAGTCATCTGCCCGCTGGAGTAGACTGCAGCCTCAGCAACGCCCGTTTCCAAGTATGCCCACCTGCTGTCACCATGCCGAGGAAACAAATCACAGAGTACCGCGAAAAAGCAGCGAGTCACACTGCCTGTATACCCTTACACGTAGCAGTCCTTGCCGGTTTACCTCCAAAGAGCTGGGGCTGCTTACTCCCACTGAGGTGTTCTGCATGTTACTTACTAGTCAGAAGTACAGGTGCAGAGGCTCAGATGAAACCTTAATTTGGCCAGCTGTCTCCAAGTGTGGCCAAGCGTTAGCAATTAGACAGACATATAAAGAAAATACCAAGCAGGCACTGAAATACCTCCTGACTGCTCCTGCCGCCTTCAGCTCTTTCTGACTGGGACTGGGATGCCTTCAGTGACCTTCGATTTGGTTCCTGTGTGGTTCGTAATTATTCCGACTGTTTTTTGAACCCATAGAGCAGTAAGCATAAAAGCATATTGTAGCACGAAGTTAGAGTTTAATGCCACGTAGTTTGAAGAAGCACTTTTTAAACATGCTAGTTTCCCTGTATGATGCCTAGGTTATTCTACTTAACAAGCAAGGAATTATATATATATTTTTAAAATAATCATCTTCTCCACATGATTTCAGAGAGGCCCTTCATTACCCTATTGCTGTCCCTGCTCAAGGCCTCATTTAACACCAACAAGAGCAACTAATACTTGAGATAACCACAAAGTATCACACGTATGTTGGAATGCATTTGCAAACCTCAGATTTCTGTAACAGTAACATTTAAAAGCACAAGCACAACTCGAAGTTTAAATGCCTAAAATTCACATACTGACTCCAAGAAGTACAAATATGTACAATAATCTTCACTGCTGATAAAATGAAAATAATTTTCTTTCTACAACAAATAAATCTTGTACGGTTTTATCTTTTATTACCCATCCTATTCTTGCCAGATAGTCTCTTCATACTCTGAGTTTAACATATTTTTACCCTCCAAGCAAGGCAAAAAAAAAAAGGATGTACTACTTTTGCATAACTATAAAGAAGATGGTATTTTTGACAAGAAGATACAAAAAACTGAATTAAAATTCTCATGTCAGAAACGCACATGGTAGAGGATAAGAACAAGCAACGCATCTAGCTGCTGTTCCCTGCTCTTACAGCACTCGCGTCTAGCTGTAACAGACTCATTGTGAAGGCATTTTAACCTACTCTTTCTGAGGGACTGGGACGTTGCAGGCACACTGATGACTCTGTCAGCTTTATACTAACTGATAAATACGCTCATTGGTGTATTTTCAACAATTTCCTTTTACTTGTATACTGGTTTAGAAGTACAGGAGGAAAACAGGCAGAACTGAAAAGCTGGCCATCGGTTTTCATCAACAAGTACTTCAGCATTCAAAAGCTGGCATGATGGGATCAGCTCTAAACACTACCAGTGCTACCATTCCTGTCCTGTTTTCTGTTAGTATAAACATCTTCTTAAAATTACTAAATACAAAAGTGGCAATGAAAGGTCATGGCAGCAGAAGGCAGGTAACAATGGGTATCAGCTTTACGTTGATATATAGTTGAAATATAGTTGATTACAATTTCGCCCCCACCTTCTCATTTCACAGCCTGTCCAAAATAATGTCATTAAAAGTCTTTTCAGTCACCTAGAATGAACACATGAAAGAAGTGAGCAAAAAGTGTACAATTTGCTACTCTACATTTAGCAAAGCACACTCACCACCCATTCTGTCAGGAATGGCAAGATACTGCTAACGTAACTCAATCTCTCAAAATCCTACTGCCAAAAAGTCCTCAAGGACAATGGATAGCATACATTTTCATAACAGATGAACCTTCGCTCCGTAGAAGTTACTCCAGGTCCAGCCCTCCTGGCTACACCAAACTGCTCTGTGATGCAGAACCATAGGTGTACACGGTCACACGCAGGGAATCCTCTAACAAGCACCACAGCTCCCCAAAATCTGCTCGGTTTATTCTTTCCGGGACAGACAGACAACAGACAGATGCGTGATGACTACGCAAGAGAGCAGAACCTTGTCCCAGACCAGCGGTGCTACTTAGAGACACCTTCAAAGCTGCAGAACGCGCTCCTGCCAACACCAGCAGCTTCGCAGCCAGCTGCAGACTGAATTTTCCCAAGACCTCTGAAACGCCACGCTCCCGTGTCCTCTCACCACTGCACTCCGCAGCGGGGGAGCCGCAGCCGTTGCGTTTATCAGAACGCTGATAAGGGCCTTGCGCTGCTGTGCTGGGGCCTTTCAACTGATTCCCCATGGCAGGTCCTGCCGCTCTCCCTGGGCAGCGCTGGGCTCCACCTGCCTCTTCCACAGGACGCGTGTTGGTCAGCTAAAGCCGCTGCCATTTGCAGATCTTAAAGCTGCTCTCTCGTACATCACAAGGATGAATAGAGACGCGCTGAAATTTCACTGGAAACTGTTTTAGCAGCCAGTAAACAAATGGTTCCCTGCTGCGTTGCTAACACGGACGGCAATGCCATACAGTGAGATCCTGAAAATATTCAGGGAGATTAAGAAAAAGAAAAAAGAAAATCAACCATGACTGCTTTAATGGGAGTGAAAGGCAAAATACAATAGATACAGCAAGCTATATACATACGTTATTTTACTAGCGTAGGGCTCTGAGTAGACAATGATATGCTCAAACGTTAGATTCCCTAAGCTGGCTTAGCAGTCTCTATGGTTTTAACGAAAGCAAAATTTCTCCTAAAAGTAAGCAAACAGAAATGTAGTAGGAGCTTGCTTTTCCCCCCAGTGCAAGTCCATCGGAATCATCATTAAAATAAAATTTCTAAATTTATGTTCAATTTCCTTAAAGTTGCCAGATACACTTTAAAAGAAACAGCTAAGTAGTGCTTGCCATGACTAAATGGATTAATTCTTTAGTACAACACAATTACTGTTCTTCACACAGTTTCATTGAACATCTAAATAAACATCGAAAGCTTTTTTGTGCAAAGAAAAGATCTGTTCTGAGCAATAATCCAAATTCTAAGAAGTTTACGGCATGTGTAATAAAATAAAGAAAAACTATATGGAGAAAAGAGAGAAAGAAAAGGACATTTTAGGTAGGTTCATGGGGTGACGTCTACTGACAAACGGATATCTTTGTTGAAGCTGCACTGTTCACATGCCTGTTTTATTTCTGGATGTCTTTCTCCAAGTAATTTTTTTTCTGATGTGGGGAGCTTAGCCTCGGCCCATCTGACCTTTCTTAACGATGAAAAGACCTGGTTGAGAAACATATGGTTCAGAGAAGGAGGAGGAAAAGTTATTGTGCAAATCAATGTGAAACTAGCATTTCTTACAGAAACAGGGAGCTGTCATACTTGATAGCTCCAGGGGTCCGGCTACCCTAGTAAGCTCTTGACAATGGTCTGTGCTGGAGGAATGAAAGGCGGTTATTTTCTAAATGTGCTGCAAACGTGAGGCAGGCTTGAGACCTGGCCTCCATTTCAGAACAGCTACTGGAAGGCTACTGTAAAAGAAAGTGGGGAAGCAGAAAAGCCACCAACACTGAGGGAGTCAGCATACAGATATTCCTCTCCAATTATTTTAAACATTAGCACCGGGTGTGAAACTTTTTCATAGAGAAATGTTTTTGACTTTCATTTTTGCAAGGTAGTCGAGATAGTTAAGTAGTGCTTTTCATAGAAACTCAAACGCAAAAGCTCGTGGACGGTAAAGTCACTTTGGAAGAACAGGAAAAGCTAATCCCAACTTCTAGATTTCCCTAATTTCTAACACTTCATAAGAAAGCCTGTTGGGCTGAACAAACAAGGCTTGTTTTGATCTTCATCTCCTTGTGAAAGGCAGCAGCTTGCCCTTGCTGTGTGCAAACCTATTAAGATCACCATTACCTGCTTTCTAACCAACTACACCGGATTACAGTTGAAATGTTGTTTTGTAGTTAACAACATACGTCATCTACACAAAAATCCTTGTTCCAAAAACATCCTGCCTTTCAGTGGAGCAGTATTATTTATGATTATGCACTTTTTCAACATAGAATTAAACGTGGGAAGAAAGAGTACCAATGAAAAATTAGAGCTTTTTAGGACTTATGCCTGCTTAACTGTGAAAATATAACACTGACAAAAATTGAAAATATGAAACTATAACAAGTCATGTTTCTACATTAACACCCTATTCCAGCAGTTTAACAAATTCACACGCGAATAGGATTTAGCCCAGCACGCGTCCTCCAGTGATGGTATGTCACCAAAAGGCAGCGCATTAACCTGAACTCAGCACTTCTTCTGAAATCTCTCCTCCCTAATACCTCTATCAAAATTTCCAAATAAATAAATAAATAAATAAATAAAACCCCTTCCAAAACATTGGAAGGTTTTCATTTTTTCCCAATAAGACAGTACATCCTCAACGCCACCACAGATGAAGCATCTTCATGTCTTTTAACGCCCATTGCTAATTGCAAGTCATCACAAAGTGAGTACAGCATTTTATTATGGATTGGGAATGGCTGACAATAGCACCTGGTTGTGCTGGTGAAGTCAGAGCAGCTGC
Source organism: Heteronetta atricapilla (assembly GCA_011075105.1). Taxonomy (NCBI): domain Eukaryota; kingdom Metazoa; phylum Chordata; class Aves; order Anseriformes; family Anatidae; genus Heteronetta; species Heteronetta atricapilla. Next base: position 84,172,372 of record CM021763.1, on the reverse strand, counting down.
TCAGGACAGGAAGACAGGAAAAAAGTGCACATCTCTTGGTATCCAACCAAATTCAAGAGAAACAGGTTACCCTAAAATCAGATGTATTGGAAAATGCCCCCCCCCCTTTTTTTTTTCCTCCACAAGAAAGAGGCAAATGGGGTTTGGGATTTTAAGTAAGATGAAACATTCAGAGTACTATTTTTGTGTGATTTTACAGGTTAAAAATTTATCTAAGAAGATGTACATTAGAAAGCACGGAAATCTAAAAAAAATGCCTCTAAGTATTTTGTACTGAGGAAGAGTGGTATCATTTGGACTAGCATGTTAATATACATTTAAAAGTATGTTGTGCTACAGTGTCCTCTCCTTTTGTTCACCTTTCTCTTTTTTTTTTTCACATTGTCTACACCTCCATATTGCAAATGAGAAATTACTTGTTCCCAAACCATGTAGTTTTGAGCTTTATACACTCCAACAGAGTAAAAAACTTTATTTCTTCTAGTTCAAGAGAAATACGGTCTTTTCCCTACCTAATGGAGTACTTTCTAAGTTGCTTTATAAAATATATCCTCAAGCACAGAAGCTAGCTGACATGAAGACACAAATACGTACCCCTCAATATCTAATACAAATTTCCCTCAAACCAGGACTACCTTATCCTTGAAAGTAAGATGCTGAATTCATCTGGCTTATATTCTACACTGCTTAGAGAGATTTCTTTAAATCCATTAATACCAGTAGAACCAAACAAAAGTTCTTTAGATAAGCAGGTGTTGCTTGTTTTCTTATGTTAAAGCACTTTTACATTGAAGGCAAACTGCAGTTTCTGCCAGCTGTACTTGATGTGTTTGTAAAACCACAGAGATTATAAATGTATAATGTTATAAATCCTATTACAGTATATAATCTCTAAATTACATTCAAGTGGATAAAAAAATAAACAGCTTGTTAATGAACTTTACATTTTTATAGCACCACTTACACTGCATACAAGAATTCTGTGACCTTGGAGTTTACGAAAAACCATTTCTCATAGCTATTACACACTATGCATTGTTTATCCTGGGAATCCATTGCCCTGAAAACGTCCGTCTTAGAAACATGTGGTTTTCTCACCCAGTTCCCTTATATCTTCTACGGATTTTCACACCGTGCCTCCTACGTGAGCAAGAAATAAAAGGATTTGGATATCCAGATGCACACTGAGCCAAGAGGAGCATTTACCCATCCTGCTACACCTCTCCCTGACAATCTGGACAGGGTTATCGACACAGGACAACAGTAATTTACCACGGCAAGAAAATGCTGATAGAGCACGTACAGACACCTCCCCGTGCTACATCTCTGTTAGCTGCAAAACACTGTGAGGCACAGGAGGTGCAAGTCAGTCCGATAATTTCAGTTTACAACTTCCCTGATTGAAAACTTATTTTCTCTTCATGTCAGGAGATCAGGGAAATAGAAAAGGTGAAAGCTTTATAAAGTACTATTGTGTAAAAAAGAGAAAAGTATCTTTGTTGTGGTGGTTCTAAATGGAAGAAGACGGAAAAGCTTTTTTGCAATGGCTGAATGCATTTTCCCGATCCCCTATAAATAACATGGAAACTAATGTAAATCTCTGAAGTCACAAAGCCCAGTGCCTCCTGGGCAAGGTTTTTAAGGCATCAAGTTGTAAAGCTGCAACTTTGTGACCAACACCAGAAGTAATACAATTTCATTTGAAGAATATTATTTACCAAAAAAAACCCACCCACCACACATTAAGTTTTAGAATGGTTTCACACCAATCAAAGAAACAAAACCAAGTAGTAAAAACAGTGAACTGTGAATATAATATACAGGAAACAGCATGCTACTCTACAAGCTAAGGGTTGTAAAATTCTAGTCTTAATGCAACATTTTTTAACCAGTAAAATTGTTAGAAAAAATACGTAAAATTACTTTCACACAGATGTTAAGGATCTAATCACTTCTGTGATCTTCAAAAATTCCTAACTTCATATAATCAGGAGTGTGTAAGGAAAGCTGCGAGAGAAACACATCTCCTTGTACATAAAATGCAAACTGAAGAATAACAAAAGAATAAAAACAACAATATATATGGCTGTTTGGTATTACAGTATCACTGTTCTAAGCTTAGATGTTCAGACACACATGCTCAAACTACATGAACATTTACTGTTATACCACGCTATTCAGGAATAAATCAGTAGAGAAAGCTTTCATCAACGACATTTTAACAAGTTAACAATTTTTTTATTTTTGTTATGGTGTTCCCCTCACCACCTGTTCTCTAGTTCTATTTAAACAAGAAGGAATGTTTGTAGCTGTAACTTGGAGATATGAAAGTCTGGTTTCTTTGAGTATGCAGCAACAAGCGTTGAAGGTGAGAGCTACCAAATTCATCTCAACTTTCTCACTCCACCGGTCTGAACCTTTTTTTTTTTTTTCTCCTTTTTCCCCAAAAGGCCATGGGATTCAGCATTTCTCAACAGAAAGCCTGATGATTGCTGCAGCCAGACATCTGTCATTTTTGGTCCCCAGGCAGCTGCTTCTCGCTCTCCATCTTCCCCACGTGGGAGGTGCCATAGGCACGCAGTGAATGCCCCTTGCAGTGACACAGGGAGCTAGGCATGAAGACATGGATCAGAGCTGCAAATCTTAGCCTTGTCTTCCAGAACGCAGAACAGAAGATGACATTCTGAGATTAAAAAAATTGGTGCCTAGATCCCAGAAGCTGTGATGTAGCCCGTACACTCCGCTCCCCCCATCCTGTCCAGATGCAGCACAAACAAGACGTGGAGCCATGTGTGCAGACACCACTGCAGAAGCCGAGACCAGACTGCTTGCAAGACTTTTTGGTGCACTTGAAGTGCATCTTGACAGATTTTCAGCTCCTATTTCTGTCCAGTACAGTATCGTACAGTCACACTGCAAAGGGACAGGCAGTTTAGAGTCCCAGGGACATCTGTGCCATGTAGGCTTTTAAGGCATCATTCTCATCTGTTGTGTCCCATGGGTTCAGTGCTATACTGCAAACCCATGATCTTGGCAGTCTGAATCTGACCAAGAGAGACGATGACACGATGAAAACGGCCTAGGAAAGCAAACGTAGATGAGAGAAAGGGACAACAGCAGACCTGCACGTCCCCGATCTCATAAAGCATATGAAAGGTGATGTAGGAATTAGACTTTAGACTCCTATAGACTCCTCCCTTACTTTGCTCTGGCATTTATTGGAATGAAAACACTACTATTTCATTGTCTCACTGCCAATTCAATGGCTGCAGAACTTGGTGGTGTGACAGACACGTAACATTGTCTTCAACTGCTTATGTGGTGCCACTTCTGCTTTTTAACATCAAGGTCCAATTCAATGTCTCTCTGACTGGCCAAACAACCCCATGTCTCACATCTCTTGTTTATCAGCTACCTTAACTATATTCTGGGGTGAGACCACACAAATATTTTTGCTGTTCAGATTTGACCTTTTTTTCTCTCCTGTAATCAGCTTACAGGCAGTGTTATATAGCATGGAGTTAGACTCTATTTTACTTGAAAAAATAAAAAGCAAGCACCTCTACAGAGCATTGTCTCCTCTCTTTGCCACGAACAGACTGAAGCTTTCCATTAAAGGAGGTGGTGAAATTATATTCTTCTAATTATCATTAGAGAGGGAGGATATTTATTCTATATCCACAGATAACTCAAGCTGATCTTGCAGAGGCTGCTTCTGCAGAACTGTTGTGCTTTCTATCATCAGCATTTGAACAATGGTTAAAAAAAAAAAAAGTCTGAAAAAGCAACTCACATAGAAATTCCTGCTCTTATTATATAAAAACATCACCTGCCCAATGAGTTCTGAGTAGTTTTCTGTTGAGCAGGTTTCTGAAGCTTCTTCATGCTGATTTACATGCCCACTGAGCTGGGCAGACACTGTCCTCAGAGACTTCATTTTTGGAGAGAAGGAGTCTGTCCTCTGCACACTCCTGTGCTGGGAAGCAAGCAGTTCTTCACTGGCAGCCTGTTCAAGGGAGATGCTCCTTGGGTACTGGGTGAAGTGGCAATGACAGAAATCGACACCAGAAGATTGACTCACTCCTGCCTTTCCCTCCTGTTCAGATGCATGTTTGCAGGTCTTTGACATGAGCAATGAATGCGAGGACTTCAAAGTACTCCAAGCCTGTGCTGCAGGGAAGAAACAGCTGTGGCATTTCATCACGTACTTTGTAGAATATAAGCACAACTGTGCTAACTCAGGTGGATGATACACCAACAGACTTCTTTAATCCCTCTTGATAAATAAGGACCATGGGACAACATACAAGCCTGAAAAAAAGAGCACAGCTACCTTCCACTTCTGCAATGGGGAGCTCAACTCCCAGAAATGTAAATTGTCACGCAAGCATGAAAATAGGCTCAAGGTCCTTCAGATTTCTCTGGACTGCTTCATGGAACTGATGGGAATAACGTAAACCAGACGTCCGCATGGCGTTGTGTCGGCCAACACCAATCGCAAGCCAACAGAAGGGCTTCAAGTGCAACTCTCGTGCACGGCAACCTTGGCCTGCAATCAGGTGTTACGGGACTTGGCTTCACAGCTCTACCAAATACTTCAACAAGTAAAACACCGCCAGATGACAAGTGTTCTACAGGTTTTAAGTAGAAGAACTAGAACACAAGGAGTAAGATTCCTCCCCAAAAGAGATGGACTGATTTTTTTATTCTAGCATTGACAAAAGAGGGAAATAAATCCATTTCAAAAAAATGAGAATTGATTCAAAAATAATAAATTGAAGTACTGCTCACAGATTTTATTGCTTTAAGTGTTACCACAAAGAATAAAACTGTTTTAAAAGTTTAGTCTAACAGCAATTTTTTAATTTTTTCCTTCAAGGTTAAGTACAACTTAGATGTACTTGTGTAACTTTTGACTTTATGTCTTATGCAAAGCATCACCTATTATTTCAGTGCAAGTCTCCTTAAATAAACTTTTCTAAGACATTGTGCAAATGGAGGTTGTGGATTAGTGAGCAGCGAAAGGTGAGGTCATCTAGGCCTATTGAAATAGCATTTTGAAACCTCACAGACCAACAATAGCAGAACTTCAGCAAATCCTCTGAAGTACACCCCCTTGTTTTCCACATAGCCTGGATTAGTCTTGAGCTTCTAGATCTAAAAATACCCTTTCACTCAAATATAATAAAGAGAAATTGACTATACTAAAAAAAATCTAATAGGTTTATTTACATGCCCAACACATAAACTGCTCCTGTATTTACAATACAGAGTGCAAACCAATACAAGCTAAATGGCAAATTACAAAACAAAAAGTGTTTGCAAGCTCTTTAAATCCAGTTTTTACAGTAATGTAGAATAAGTGGCATTAATGTCCCAAACTGAAAAAGGCATAGGCCTCTAGTAGTACCAAGGCTGTATTTTAACAAATGTAGTTTTTAGAGAATGTAACATTATATGAGTAAACATCTACATGTAAAATTTGGTCCAACAAAATTCCCCGAAAACATGCACAAGGAAGAGATGTATAACAAGTGCTGCTCTCCTAATTTACAATTATTTTTGTCCAAAATTAAAGGTATGCCTGGGGTATAGATTCTTCAGCAGGGAATGATGAATTTTACACCAATCTTAGTGACTTACAACAAACTCAAATCTCAAGCTTAAAACAGAGTGCAATTTTTACATAACTGAGTATTTCACATTTCAAAATCACTTAAATAAAAGAACAATAAAAACCACATTTATGGTTCAACTTGAGTTTTCCAGAATGCTGAGACAACAGGATGGTTTTTTTATTTTTGATTTAAAAAAAAAAAAAAAAAAAAAAAAAAAAAAACAGGTAAGTTATAAATAAGCTTTGGTACCATGCCAATAAAGAGGAAAGACAAGGGGCTCCACTTAAGGTTAGACAACGTCAGCATAGGTTATTTTCCATGCAACAGACAAGCTTTTACATTAGAATTTCAGCACTTGATTCTCTTGCAGTGCTGTGATCACTTTATGCTGTGGAAACAATGTAATGTGGTCTTAAAAGGCTGGGAATATCCAGGCAGGCTATGAATAAGTAGGAAAAAAAACCTGCTTCACTGCTTTCTATGCTAGCTACCCTTAGCCTTGAACAAAAAGAAGAGGAGGGAACATGAAGAGAAGAATAGATCACCAATATATTTCTTTCTCCTAGTCATAAAAACTACATTAGAGGCTTTATAGGAAACTGACCACAGTTTTAAATCCCACCATGGCAAAGTGGCTGAAAGCTATGAGCTGCAACCACTGCCCTTTGGATGTCATTTAGATGTGACAGAGGACCGGGCCCCTCAGTGTGTGCACTGTGAAGTACATTGTACTCGTAAGCTGGGCATTAAGGATAACAACAACAGTTTGGTTTTAGGTTAAGGCAATCAGTTTTCCAGTATTTTCTGCAGCTACCTTAGTAGGAAATGAATTTAAATATAGATTTCTCATAGATATTTTTTTGTCATTTTAATAAAGGAGCAAGAATACATGACTGTAGGCCTTCCCATAGCATTTAATTTCTGCCTTTTAAAAGAAAATCTGTAGAAACTGTCTTTCTATTAGCAGAACCAGAACAACAGAACATAGAGAAAACATATATGCTTTACAAAGCTGGGCAGCTACTTTCAAACATACAGGCTGGGAAGTTAAGAGATAAATGAAGCAGTTTGTCCAGGCTCATGCAGAAATCAGTGTCACAAAGTGGGCACAGAGGCAGTGCTCCTAGGTCTCTGTACTGTACCCCAGACAGACTCCCAGAGGCAGGATTTATGTGCAGCTCCTTTTTACTGAGATCACAGAATCACTGAATCATCTCAGTGATCTTGGAGGCCTCTTCCAAGCTAGTCCAGCCTCTGACCTAACACCAACAAGTCCTCCCCTAAACCATATCCCTAAACTCTACATCTAAACGTCTTTTAAAGACCTCCAGGGATGGTGACTCAGATAAAATATGCTAGGCTCTTGCCATGGAATAACCATTCAGGGCCTGAAGAAAACTGGTATGTTCTTGTAAGTAATGGGTGTTTTTTAGTCCAGATGACCTATCATGTTTACTTGGAACCATATTCTTCTTCCACCCTTCAGAGTTATAATGCCCAAGTCCTAGCTTTTCATTCGATATGAGCAAGCGAGCACATGGCATCTAAAAACAACACTTAGAAATATCCCATCTACAGAAAAATAACTTGCAGCAGCGAAGGGCAGGAACACGCAGGCCCAAAGAGCGCGAGTCTGGGGAGTGTGTTGGCCCGGTGACAACCCCCAGGCAGAAGGGATTTTACAAACAGGATGAGACTGGACGAAGGGCAAGTGTGGAGGAGTGAGGCAGCCCTGCAGCTGGGACCAGCAGCAGAGTGCTCCGTGGCCATTCACACTCAGTGGCGGCCAGGCCGGGAGGCCTGTGGAGCGTCGTGCTTCTCCCCGCGCGGCCTGCTCGCGCTGGGCAGCCTGAGGCTCAGGGTCCCTCAGTGTCCTGGCAGGCACTGTGGCAGCTAGCTAAAGCCTCCACACGTTTGCCGAATGCTATTTGGAATCCCAGCCTTTCAGGTTTGCAAGGATTTCCCTAGTTTTGCTCTGAAGCTTAAACATCAAGTCATCACCACATGAAGAAGAGCGGCAGGACCGTCCTCCTGTTTGTCAGAAATCCACCTCCCACGGTGTCCGCTGAGTTCATGCCAACATTAAGGCTCCATTCAAAACAATTAAAATGAGCGCTGGAAGAGAAAAATCTGGGAAATCTGTTTTATTCTGTGAGGCCCCTATCTCTTGAAAGTAAATTTCTCCTGCATGTGCCAAGAAGGAAAGCCTTTTTCTATGTTGCTGGCAAAACTGTCAATCAACTTGATGAACAGCAAATAAATGAATGCCCAATGATGGGATTCTATATTATCCTTAAAAAAGAAATCCATCAAATAAACATCAACAGGTAAATGTTTATACCCAACAGCCATCAATTTCAGCTACCCATGCAAAGAGACAGGTGAGCTGGACTGGTAAACCTCGAAATTAGAGAGGTATTAATCATCTGCTCCCAGCCAATATAAACAGATGTTATTTTTAAACAGGCAAAATCATCTCTTCCCCTGAAATTTATTTGCAACAGATAATGTTCTGTTACATTTTTAATCAAGCAGATGAAGTTACATTTAAATTGAAAATCTGCTGCACTCAACTAACCAGGCAAGTAAAATTCCGAGATGATTGAATGGCAGTACAGAGCACACTATTACGGCAGGTAAATTGTGAAATTTACCTGTCACACCACACAGCTTATTGTTTATCCACTGCACCTGCAAGTTAGGAGCAAAGAACTAAGACAAAAAAAAAGAAAAACCATGTTAAACATATTTATAAATCCATCATGTTTTAGGAACACATCATGAACACTGACAGAAAAAAAGAGACTCCACCTCTTTCTTACAGAAAAGTCAATAAAGATTTACATAGGTTGCTCCTATCTGCTTCATGCTACTGTTAGTAGTATGTCTGGCTATGCTGAGATCAAGGTACAACGTGAAAAACCTTCATGTATCCCACACTAAAATAAAAAGCAAGACAAAAAAAATCTAAAATAACTTAGGGGAAAAAAATGTGATTTTTTTTTTGTTGTTGTTAATCCACCTCCTGACTCTCCTACAGAAATATTTTACAAACCCTGTCTGACCACTTCTCGAGCCCATGCTTTACCTCACCCAGTTTTAAAAACTGGTTTTAACGTCCTGACTCTGAGGTTCATTTATGACATATTTATTTATGTAAATATTGCTGTGATTGAAGCAGCACACATCTAAATAGATGAAACAGAGTTCAACTACCTACTGTCTACAGAAACACCCTAAAATATTTTAAAATTCCAGTAATGAATCTCTTTCATCTTACTTTTAAAATGAAATCCATATAGTCTTATGCATGACATTTATAAATTATGCATAGCTACCGTTTTTTTATGTGAAGATGAATAGGAACTGACAGCACACATCTGGAAGACTGTCAATTATTCCTGGTTTAAAGCATTCGCACCTTTTAGTTAGCTACAGATGCGGAAGTACTGACACCGAAGAGCAAGCGCAGACTGAGCAGCATGCATTGCAAACTCAGAGATCCTGCTGCAAGCTTCAGGTGACGATTTGGCTTACGCGTGGGCATTCCAACCCAGCATGCCAAATGTTTCTGTTCTGTGGATCAGCACTGCTTCCAAAAAGTAAAACAAACCCTGTAGCATACTCTAACAGTTATGTTAATTTGTCCTTGTGATTATCTAGCATTAACGCGTGGTACTGGAGCACGTATGTAGTGCGTAAACCCACAGTACACAGCTCTGCATATCTTTTCATATTGTCAGCCACACATTGCCAGTAATTCCTCAGGCTGCAGCTAAAATTTGCCATTCTCTTTAATAATATGTTATTTTTAAACCTGAAAACAACAGACACCCTGACCTGCCGGGGTAAAGACAAGCTATGTGTCAAAAAAACTCAGGCTTAATACCAGAAGATATAAAGTTGTTTCATTTCTAATTACTATTCCCCCTCCAAAAAAAAATAAAAAAATAAAAATCATGTCTCCCCCATTTTCCACTTGGTGTTTAATAAACTGTTATTTTCATACTTCATTTTATTTGTTAAACTGCTTTGTCGATAACAACGAAAAGTTCAATGGTTAGTTGAGCATGGTGTCTTCTAGTAAGATTTATACCATGGAGACTAGATTCCGTAAATGATGTTTTTAAAAAAAAACCCAAAGCAAGAATTTTACCCTGCCATATTTTAAACATTGTAAAAAGTTTAGACAAGGTGGCAGCTTTAAAAATAAACCCTTGTATAAAGATCCTTAAATTTAAGCAAGTAAGATTATGGATTTTAAGTCCTGTGGTGAAAACCTGGTTTTCAAGCCATACCATTTGCTGCACTTACCTACACAGCCTACACAGGAGAATTTAGCTCCTTAGTTCAGACAGCGCTCAGTGGTTCACTTTGCTCAGGCAAGTACAAGTACCTGCTGGGACGCAGCCAGACTCTTTGTGCAACACATCTCAGCCAGCAAGCGCTCTATGTCCTTAACAAGAATCGACCTTTTGCACAGGTATACTAGAGCAGAAAGTCGGTGTGAAATGGGAAGCTGCAGAAGAAATGTCCTGCCTTCACTGGTGCTACCAGTTGCCTTTACCAGGTTCATATGTGTACGTGTGTGTTGAACAGGAATTTATACACTTTCCCCAGCTACCAGTATTTTTTAGCAGATGCAGCTTCACTCTAACGCCACAGGATCTCTGACTTACTTTCTACCTGTGAACTGGCTGCCTCTTGTGAAAGGAGAATGTCTTGTAAAGGCTGTGGAGGGTGTTCATAATCTTGCACAATCCTCTTCAGCAGCAGCTAGGAACTGGAGACTCTCTGCACATCACATAAGTGAGAGCTGAGCCAGGAGGGCAATCTAAGACTGTCAAAGAGGCATTTAGATTCACCTTCAACTGTGGCTGAAAAGCAGGAAAAATATGATTATTTCTAAAATGAGGACACTAATTCTTCAGTGACCATCTGAAAAGGTTCTGTCCAAATTTTAAAACAAACTCTGTTTTTTTGTCTGAAAGAGAAGACAAAACAGATAACCTGAGATAGAAATAGTTTGGAAAAAAAAAAGAAACATTACACTGCCGTTTCTGGTTTCACTAACACCACTGCATATCAAATATATCAAGCCGTGAGAACAAAACAAGTATTAGCTAGAGTACATTATATTTTTGGATTTTGTTAATGTGCTTAGAAACGTAAAAAAGGAAGCATTCAAGTTGACTGAGCAGCTTCCCTGGACAATGGACCTGTGCTGCCTGGAACAGTTTTTGATAATATTGTCCAAACGAAAACTAAGTGCCTCCTTTATCTTGGTGTTGTGCTTTTTTGTTATTTTATTACTTTATCTTATTTTATTTATTTATTTATTGGAGAGGCGGGGTAGGATTTACTAGGCAGAAAAAAATGTTTTAAAAACGATGTTAGAATTTGGAACCAGATACCAAAAATCAAGATCTCGGTAAATGTAAGCCTGCCTGTGTGGCTCTGTCGTTGCCTCATGTGGAATACAAGGAAGTACAATTTCCTTGTACATGGCTACCCCTGGCAGTGTCAGGACCCTTGCATGATTGCAGAGCTTACATGGTGTGTGACAAATGGAGCAAATATTCTCTTTTTTAAAAGTTACTGCCCCATGACCATGCCACTCTTGCACTCGTGTACTGTCACTATGAACCCAAATATTCCTCCTTGCACTACACACACTCCTCTAATAATCTCATGCTACGCTATGGAAGTTCAAGATAGTATGTGCCCACAAACAAGGCTGAAATGCCCTGGCCACAGCAAAGAGAAAATTTAAGCTTATGCTTAGCTTTAAACCAGAAAATCCTAAATCTAGACAACAGAAACATGCTTTTCAACACTTTACAGTGTTTTGCTGAGCCAAAGCCTTTCTGTGTATTTCTGTCTCATTCACTGTACACTCCTAAAATTGCCCAGCCATTTAATTAATAATTTGATTACTGAATTTTATTGCTTTATGAACTTCATTTTTTTTCTTTATTCTTTGTTATTAATAATGTTAATATTATTAAAAAAACCAACATTCTATCATGTTAAAACTGTATAGCAACAGTAGAGAGCTCTACACTGGAATGGATCACACACACAACGAAACAACACCTAATTGCTTTTTGAAACATTCAGTCTTCAAACAAGACTTCACATCACGTCATATAAGAAATAAATCCAGATAAACCATTGGTCACATTTGAAAAGAACGTAGTAGAGACCAAACTTTTGGGAAGCTTTGTATTCTTGGCTTGCAAATTTACATAAAAGTCTGCAACTGTCTGAATTTGGAACTTCATCCAGCAAACACTGAAGTTTCATAAAGCACATTCAGGAAACCAAAATTCCTCCACGGTTCACAACCTGCGTTGTCTAGTGACAAATGGCTACTGCACGCCTGGCGGCAGCAACAAGAGTATCAGGCAGTGAGACCATCCTGAAATGCAGTTCTTCAGAGCAGAGACTCATTTCCAGTCCCTTCAAATTTCGTCAGATACATTAACCTGCCTGGTAACAGAGGTCTCAGCCATCAGAAGCCTGACATGGCCACATCGGTTTCCTTCCTGCTGAGATAGCTTTTAGAACCGAGGTGTGGAAAATAACCAAGGCTGAGACAAGACTTATTACACAATAACATGTAAAGATTTTCAAGAAAATATGGATTGCCATATTACTGAATAACATGCAACAAAATATTATTGCAGGTGAGTATTCAATGTTAAAACAGCATTGCTTAACTTCTGAATACGTGATCCTTCAACTCAATAAGCATAGTAAAGATTAATTATTCTTGCAGTCAATGTCCCTTTTATGTGGAACAGAACTCAGCCAGAATTACTCCTGAAGCCTTACATCATATATAGAGTTAAAAACTCAGATGACATAAGCCAACACATACACGTAAACTACAAATTCCTCTTTAATCTTTCATACATCTGCAAGTAATGCAATACTGCACAAATTGAATTTTGTGCATTTTATAATTCCTCTGATATTTAATGCGTCTTAAAATTGGTTTCTTCCCCAAATCAGGAAACAATTTTAAATAGCACATCATAGTGACACATCACTGACAAAATAAAATGTAGCTTTGATTAGCACCAACATTAACCAGAAACAACTACCACCAAATTCTAAGATTCGTTTCTTTACAACGAGAACTCCTACTCTTCAGTTACCCTTCCCCAAATCAGGTGTTTCTCGGAAGACGCTGGTATTCAGGAGTTGCTCTGAGTGGTTCCCATTCTGAATCAGTAAACAAGATCCTTGTGTGTCTTTTGAGCGGGAGGAGTGGGGAAAGATGCCTTTGAGATGTACAACCTTAGAAGCAAAGAGCTTAGATAGGTAAAAAGCTTAGATGGTCACCTGTAAAACTGTTTTGATGTCTTCCAGAAGTGGAAAACTCACCATGGACTCAAGGCTTTCACATTTATTCCTCGTTTTCAGAAATGCAGTGTTTGCTTCAACTACTTTGGACAAGAACTAAACACACCCATACCCTGATTTCCTGCACTTCTGTAAGCCTGAACTACTCAAAAGAAGAAACGATTAAGTGAGGGAAGGTACTTGTGGAAATTAGGTAAGACAAGGGGTATACCCTTCACTTTTGTTCTGACTTTGACTTCAACATCTTATGCATGGAGTAGTACTGAGAACGAGCTGCAGGTGTTTCAGTAGCACAGCTGCACTTATTCCTCCATGCCAACAACTGGTGTAAGTCCAGCAGACCATGTAAAACTAATTCATGCTACACAGATCCCCCCCCCAAAGTGCCATGCCTACAGATAAGAGAGTTATTTCTACATGCCATTTTTTACTGTAGAGAGCAGCATAGCACTTTTCTTTCAGTTCCAACAGCATTTATTTGGTCTAAAGGGATACCTGCAATGTAGGAATAATGAGATTTTCACTCATTTGGCTGATTTAATAGCTCACGCCCCCGTTAGATGCTGCTGTTCTCAGAATAAACTATTAGAGCGTTTGTCACTTACCTATATTGCCCCACTCCAAGTATGGTTGCCAGGATTTCAGAAATAACAGTGAATATAAGAAAAAAGAAAAAGCACTAAAGTTTTTCTCTTGCAATGGATTTTTATCTGACAGTATTAACAGAAGAAAACAGAAGTCATGAGACAAGTCAATCTAAGTCCACTCCTGTGTGTACTTTACTACCTCGTTCACTTTAAGGGCAAGTATGTTTTCAATGTTTTTAGTAATGTACTTAAGATTAGAGAATCAAACTGTGTGCTGAGTAAACAGCATTGCTTGAGGAATACAAAAGACACCAGTTGTTGTATTTAAATGAATAGTAAAATTACACTAGTTACACTAATGAAAACGGTACATTTATTAATGATATTAAGGTTTCCACCACTTCTTTAGGAAGTGGATGATCATTTGCATTTAACCTTTAGCTATGAAAGCCTGAGGGTCTCACCAGCATCTGTGAGGTAGACTCATAGAAGGAAGGCAATCTACAGAGAACAGCAATCCCTGCCCGGGGAACACTCAGCTGCCACATGAACACTACGTAGGCTTTTGCTTTCATCAATAACTGAGGGGATCAAGACAGCATAATGGATCAAATAGCAAATGAGTGTTGTCTAGAAATGTATCATAAATGGAGTTTATGATTGCGTGGACATAGTATCAAGTCAGTGTGGGATATAAATTCAAGCAGCAGAGAGAAGATTTGGCCCTTGTAATTTCTGTGGTTAAAATTAGTTTATCATGGGAGACCTACTCACTGCTAAAATCTCTGCAAAGTTTTAGCACTTTTTTTCTAATAAAAAAAATGACAAACCAAAAATAAAACTACGGTGTTTTAGGTCCATAAAAGCTTTGGTTGGATTAAGGAAGCCTTGTTATTAAATAAGCAAATTAACTTTTTTTAAGCATCAGGTAAGCATTGGAGCAACAGCCTGAGAAATAACAAAACCCACTTCAAACTGAGAAAAACTTTTTGCCCCCAGAATCAGAAAACATACGCAAGTCAGCTTTGTCTGGCCTACAATGAGGATTTCTGCACTTACTGTGGTTGGCAAGGACATAGCATGTCTGGATCAATCTGTATTTCTGCAACACTGCCATCTGTCCCGTGCCTTTTGAAGCTCTATACCACGATGCCCAAGGCTGATCTACGCTTAAAAGAAAATCACCATTTCTTGCAACTAAAATATACCTCATGATTAAGGCCTTGCCAGGATTTAAAACAACACACCTGAGAGGAAGGTCTGCTGCCAGAGAGCGGAGACAGAAAGGCAGGGGCTGTGGCCTGCTTTTTCCTACCAGCGTGTCTGAGAACTGTGAAATGCAGCATTTGCCCTGCTCAGCAGCTCTCCTTCTGCCCTGGGGTTGGAGCAGAGACCTGGCCTACAGCTTCCAGCACCAGACAACTTTCTAGGCTGCGGAGTCCCTTCGAAGAGCAGGTTTAAGGGCATGACTAGCTCTGCCTGAGCTGAGGTGGACTCACAAAGGTGCACTTCACACAAGGCAAGCCAACAGCAAAAGATGAGAACTCACAGTCAGTTAAGCTTTCGGCATCTCCTAGATCAAGTTATCATCCTGAAATCCTTTCTCATGGCTATATAGCCATCACCTTGTGGTTAAAACACGGGTCTTACTCCTTCTATCCACAGTGTCCTCTTACTCCTTTTGCAATTGCTGTGTACAGTATTGCTACTCTGGCAGTAGCCGGGGTGCCACTAAGAGCTCCAGGCACCCAGATTTCCAGTCCATGCCAAACTTACCTATTTTTCTGCCACTTACACAACACACTCTTCCCTCTGTCCGAAAAGATATTGTCCAAACCCTAAGCATCTTGCGTCTTGATTACTGAAACATCTACTTTTCTGGTCTTGACAAATACAGCCTGATATCTCCATCTTTTAAGCTGCTGCCCAGATAATTTGCTCAGGCCATGATTCCAAATCTTTCACACTTCTCTTCACATCACTAGGTATGGATTCCCTGAGAAACTTCTTGTGTTCTCTCCGCATGTTCAAAAGTTCATTCTGGGCTGAGAACAGGTGGTTTGGAAAAAAAAAGAAAAAGGCCAGAGTTGTGCAGAGGATGAATGAAGCATGTACAAACCATGGCAGCTGCTTCAGCAGCCAGGTAGGACCACCCATGTCACACGGAGGAAGGCTGTGAGGCCTGTATCCCACCAAGAGCCACCACAGCATTAAAGTGCAAACAGCAGGCAAGCAGGTTCTTGTCAAACTAATACAAAATACACTTCTTGTACAGACAGCCAAATGAGAGTTGCTTTCTCTTTCTCTGCTCCTTTTACCATAACATACGGAGTTGGCTGGCTGTATGAACTTTGGACTCCTGCAGTATTCCTTACCAGGATACACAGAGGGGTGGAAGCAAAAAAAGGCTGTGGTAACTAACACAGGACTCCAGCATCAGGAAAAGGGAGAGGGGAAGGGAAAGGACTGCTAATACAGAAGAGGGCTAGAGGAAGAGGCTATGGTCTGTGGTTTCTTAACACATAAGAGCAGGTGACATGTGTTTTACTAATATTCATGGCATATAGATAGAATTAATATGCTTAACTTACCATGATAACTGCGTAAGTTATGTAGTTCCATAAAGGAGGACAAAAATTAGCATGTATGCTACTAAAATGCCCTCAAGAATACCTCAAACTCCTATTTAAGATAAGATTTGTTGACAGAATGCAGTGTTTCAATTTGTATTCAAAGTCTATGGTGTAAAAAAATTCAGTATGAAATTCGAACCATTCCCCAGTTTACTGTAAAACATGCCTTCTGAGTATCGCCTATCTTCTTTTCACAAGTCTTAAATGCCACCAACAGCTTCTGCTTCAATGATGTCCACCCAAAATGCACCAAAAACTTCTGCACTATGGGATTTAATTAACGAGGCAACATAATACTCAGATTTCCTTAGACTAAAATCCTAGAGCCTTAACATTACACCTGTCCTGTTGGGATTTCCCGCACTGTATGGTCATTTCCATTTAATAACAAGGGGTCCCTGCCAAAGACATGCTCTTCCTGAAGCAAAGCAGACTGTACGACATCAGAGATCACTGATTTGGATTTCTGCGTTTCCAAGCATGAATGAATGCAAGAAACTTGCTATGCTGAAGACCCTTTGTGTTCAAAATCTGAGCCTGATAACAGGATTCCTTGAGCTGTCGTCTCCATTTATTTGGCCAAACAATAGATGGCTGTTGGCAGGAAATTCTTCCATTTATTTGGGTATAAAATTTACATGTCTACATATTTACCCCAATTTTGTTCTTAGGCATGACATGCATATGTGCATTGCTATTAATACCACAAACACTGAGAAAAAAAAAAGACTGAATTTTCTAGCACTGAAGGAACTTAAGATCCAACTTGAAATCGTATTTGCTTGTCTCACCCACAGGTTAAGGAATAACCTTCCCATCACTACAGGTACAGCCGTGCACTACTGCCAGTGCAAGCCGTTCTGTGATGCAGAACCTGAGCTATCCAAACAAACCTGCAGAAGGCGTGTGACTGAGAACAGTTAGACATTTCGTACCTAAGCCCAAACAGAAGAACCTCAATAAGGCAGTGCAGAAGACCACCATGAGAAGACAGAGGTTTACACAGTTTTGCACCCTTAGCCCAAGCAGAGTTAATTCCCACTTACCACTGAACACCTTGCTGTGGACAAATTAACCACATCAGACATAGCTAGCAGTCAAAGCTCAAGCTTACCAGGATTTGTTCAGGTCAGGCATATCACTATGTGAACACTCTACAACCAGTTCAGCGGTACAGACACTTCAGGCCACCGTAAGATGCAGGAACCCCAACAGCACAGGCTCATTAAAGAAGAGGCACTTGGACAGTCCTGCTGTACATCTGCTCACCTTGGAGCTGTGGCAGAATCTTCTATTTTCTGTTTTTTTTTTCCTCCGCAGCCAGCTTTCAGACTGCCTAGTGCCAACTGGTCAACATAGACTCTCCCAAGAAGACAAAGAAAAGCCTTTCCCCATGGAGCTGGTGCAATGTTCTTCTGATCAACTACTCAACCTGAACCATGTCTTTTATACAAAAACCACCTGTGCTATCAGCATTCATCTACAGCTCTGTTTACCACCTCCCACCTCATCCTCCAGAAGGACAAAACCAAAAAGCACTACAAATGACCAGAATTCAGAACTATTTGAACAGCAGTATCACCTTGGTGGATGGCGTGTATCCTGTGTAATACAGAGAGTTGCTGCCATCAGCTGACACTCTCAGATGAAGGCCTAGACAAAAATGCCTTTGCTTTGCTTCCATTCAACAAACATCAAGAACCACGACTAAATGCAGCACTAATGTCAGCATTACGACATTCAACGCAACCTCATAATCCAACAAAACTCTGAAGATTCCCTTTCCTGAGCCAAGCAAAATAACCTATAACCACAAAATGACATTCAACTGTTGTTTTCCCTTCTTTTCTTCCCCTAAATTTTGGTGTGATAACTAACATACACTTCCAGGTGACCAAATCCACTATGCTTGTTGCTTTTGACACCTCATCTTAGTTTTCAAAATGTTTGAATTATTTAAAAACACTATTTTGGCAGTATTCCAATTAAGCAACAAATGCACCAAAATTATTCAAACTATCACACATGTAACCAAAAACGCTACCTGTGTAGCTCCAAAGCAAAAGCGATTCCAAAGATGATTCCTCATTATTTGAAATTATCTCAAGGGATTACTTTGAGGTCAAGGACATGGAAATGAAAAGCTTTTGGTAAGATGAGCAGAGGCCATTTTCTCTACTTAATATTTTAACTCTGGTTAAACTTGGAAGATTTTTAATCAGAAAAAGTAAATCAAAAGAAGAGCACAGGAGACAAACTGGAAGGAACACTGCTTCTTTTAGGATCAAAAATAAGTATATGACATTTGGGATGGGACAACAAGACTGACTGACCACCACTGCTGGCAGACAGCAATTCCTGTATCTGTTCACTTGCTATTTTTGCTGAACTCCAGCAAATAATGAAAGAAACATGTGTTTTTGCAATCAGAGAGTTCAATCCAAGACTTACGTCTAGAGAAATATACTTAAGTTGGGACAACTGTACAGAGCATTTGTTCAATAGTGGTATTCTGGAAAAAAAATCACCAGATTAATTTTGGGAACTAATGAGAACGATGTTTACAGGACTCAAGACTGGCAGAAGAGCACCCTGACAAAAGATGCTGTTTGGACAACATTCAGTATGGTCTGCGTTTTCTTGCATGTCCACACAACACTTCAAGAAATCAGTGAAAAGCCACTAAACTAAGCAAGCCTACTGCCAATGCATTTACATTTACTATACAAGCAAGCACACAAGATAGAAACTAAGGAAAATTAGTGGCCTAGATCAGCATTTTCCACCTCTTGCAGTGCATGACAAGCTGCCCCGAGTTCTCTTTGAAGCAGACTTAGTCTTTTGTAACAAAGATGATCAGTAACGTAAGCCACAAGAATCCAACCAACAGACTAGTTAAAATGCCACCATTCTGAAATGCATAAAGCAATAGTAATCTCATTTTCAAGAAAGTCAAAGAGATGACTGAACATTTACAAGAGAATGTGACCTGTGGCAAGAATTTAATCCAACAGGACAGTGCATTTACAAATTCCCTTGTGTCTCAGAGACGAAAGAGCACTTGTAGAGGACTGCCTCTGAATGCTAGCCTGTTTGTTTGATAACTACAGTGAATTCCTCTTCATCACTTAAACATGTCCTTGCTTTATAGTCTCTAGTAAGGCAATAAAATTAAGCCTTGGACATTCACATTTGATATACCCAGCTACTGTTAAATGTAGGAAACAGAAACCTTCAAAAAATTTAAGCAGCTTACATAGCCCAACGACTTGTGTTATTTTTTCGCATGGATTTCTGATTTATCTTCATACACAAAGGATAAAACACTGCAGTATCAAAACGAACCAAACAGCTATCCCGATACCACATGTTAATATATAAAACATCTTTCCACATCCACATCTTTCTCCTATACTAAGAAAACTAAAAATTGAATTTCACCCGCATACAGTAGATATATTAGAAATTCCATCATTCTTCAGCTTTCAGAATAACTTGTGCCCTGTTATGGATAGTTTATTCATTACTTTAATAAATGCAACAACAACAAAAGAAGAATTTTCTGTTAAACACAATAATCACCGTTACTGCAAATGTTTTTTAAAACGTGTCAAACAAGGATTGTATTTGTTTCTTTTCTACATATTTATAGTTCTAAAAAGATCATCACAAATTGTAAAGAATCTTTCCCAAAAAAGTTAAACCAAAGAAGAAATAGCAACTGTTACTTCACAAGTTATGCTTTAGTAGCTCGTGCTGTCATTCAGTTACAGCATGTAAAATTTTCACAAGGTATCCACTGCATACTGATAAAACTTCGGTCTATGGTAATAAAATCCATAAAGTGGTTATTCCTGCTATGAATCAACCCCTAAGCATGGTTGCATTTCCATACACCATTTGTAACAACATTTCCTACTTAAACTCATCTGATCTTTTTGCATCAGAAAATAAGAACAAAATAAAATGGGAAGTTATATTTCTCTATTTTTGCTACTTTAAGAAGATTATTTAAATGCAAGAAGCTTATTATTCTGCAAATTCACTTCATCTAGTTTTCTGGTGCATTGCAATCCATTGATATTTTGGTCCAGAATAGAATGCAGCTGAACTTTACAGTACTCATATTTCTTTAGCAGTCTCTGGAATTAACCACAACTGTGGTTTCTGCATTTTTTTAAATTGTCTTTTATATTTAATTTTAAGGAAAAAATAAGATGTCTCTCTTCACAGATACTGCATCTGAAATATTTTATATTTAACATCTGCATATTTGGAAATATCTTACGTGCATAAATGTAAGGATTTTGCTGTAAACAAAACTAAATTGATGAACTTTGTTTAATTAAATCTGTGTGTAGATATAAAATGTACAGAGGTAACAATGGTTTCAGGAAAGATACCATGGAAGTTTATTTCAAAGTTCTACACTTATACTACAGTTTGTATAAATATTATAGAAACTGCTCTGTTTGTATCTACTTATAACTGTATGTTCAGAAAAAAAATACATCTTCAGAAAACTCAGAGTTAAAATATAAATGATTAGGTATCATATCTTTTAGGTGGGCTGTAAAGAGAGACATTCCCATCTTTTTTCCTGGTATCTCTTCCAGACATTCCATTCCCAGTTTTACAGGGTGAACACAACCTCAGCTGCTGAATTAAAAACAGACTCTTAAATCACGGATGGTTCTGTACTTACTACCTCCAAACTATCTTGCACTTTTCTTCTACCCTCTGTGATATGAGGCTTCTAGTACACAATACATTTTGTGTGAATCACAGAGAGAAGCTGTATTACTGAGACAGCTGATTTTAGTTGTTGTGATAACACAAAATACCACTGAAAATATTGTATTTTTTTTCTTACCTGTTTGACTACATACAAAGTATACTCAAAAATAAAGGACTAATTGTATTTTTATTTTTTAACATAAAAATTGTACTTCATTGCTTCAACTAAAGAGATGAAAAACAAGGTGTATAATAAGAAAGATTTGTAGCGTTAACATGCTTGGACATCATAATTTTCATGTTTTCCTGATTAGTAATAAGCACGCGATTTAAAAATAAATCAACTTGATAGCTGAACATGGAGGTTCAGCACTGACCTGTATGCTAGTTCGATTAACAGCATCATTAATCAACTATTTTCAACCATAAGCAATGGTAATATTTATGTTCAGACCATGCATCCTAATTTTGGAGAGTTAACCACACTGGCCCTGGACGGTAATGAGGACTTAAAATTTTAAGTATGAAGGCAGGATATGAGAGTCTGAAATGGATTCCTTGATGTCATTTTGATTTTTCTTCTTTTCTCTTCCTCTTTTTTTTTTTTATTTGATGAGAATTGTTTGAACAGACTGATTCTTCATTCATTGCATATAGAATTGTATCCATTATAGTGATTTGTTTAATTAATAAACCTCAAAATTACAATAACAGACTTCCATTTTGGAGAAAAAAATGAAAAGAATTTATTAACATAACAAATTTCACATTCAGAATGGATTAACATTTTCTCTTCTTCTCTTCATCCTTGTATTAGTTGCACTTCAAAATAATTTTTATGTTTTCATAATTAGTAATAAATACGCCATTTAAAAATAAATTAGCTAACTATATGTATAACTTCATATATATAACAAAACAGCTATCTGCTTCCAGTACAACTATTTAGGTCTTTGTTACTTCCCAGGCCAATTTACCCTGAAAACTTCTGAGGGCTCTACTTTGGTCAGTCACATAGATACAAAGGCAGAAGACAGATTCTAATCAGGATGACGGTAACATTTAATGCTGCTACAAGACCGTAAGTCAGTGATCCTATTTTGCTTTTCCTTTGAATTTCAAGTGTCACAATCAAATTTAAAACCAGCATAATTACCCCAGAAAAGATCAATTACAAAGAATTGCTTACCTCTGATAGCTAGCTTTAAAAACATAAAACCCCCTGATGGTATTACAGCAAATTTCCCACTTCTCTAACTTACTTCAGGCACAGTTTTTTGAATACCTGAACGGTGCTAATACCACTGTGAGTAATAAAGATTTGCATGGGAACACATACAATTTCCACAGAAAGGACAGTTAGGTTTTTATTATCTGACACCAGGGCATCTAAGTAACTGTACTGTACGGACAAGGTACTGCTGACGTTAAAACCCACCTATGCTGAGGAGTTACTGTGTTTCCACCGCGTGCTTTAAGTTCTCACAGAAACTACAGAAAAAAAAAAAGCTACATCAGAATTAGAAGTTGTTCTTACAGCAGGATACGTTCTGAACTACTGACAACATTTGCTGGTGTATTTCTCATTTATGTCATATTTTTGAGCAAATGTTCTCTCTGTAAGATACTACTTGAGATGGTCACATAAGAACATGGACTCAGAAAGGTTCTCAGTTATCAGTTCTCAGATAAAAAAACAAACATATTTGCAGATTTAAAGAGAAATAGAAGTTTCAAAGAAGCTATCCTTAGAAATCAAACTTTTTTTTTTTTTTTTTAACAGCACTGTAATTACAGTAAGAATAGAAAATCTGTATTTTGGGAAGAATTCAGTTCCTGCTTGCTCCTATGGACTTTAGGCTTCACAAAGCAACTGAAGTTTTGTCAAGCTTTGAAATACTGAAATATAAATGAAAAGGAGGGAGGACGATGACTTTGAAGGTGCATTCTCTTTGATGATGCATGTGGAATACTAAACAAGTCAAGTGAGTAGGTTTTATGTTAAATAAATACACTAAAAATAAGTAATTTGCAGGCTTAAAAATAGTTATCAACTTAAGTACTTCAATTTATAAAAAGTCATTCTAATTCCAAGGGCGGTATTATCTGTCTATATGCATATACTCTTACACTCAGGTCCAGTGATTATGCTATTGCTGTATCCTAACTTTTTCACACTGCAACAAAGCACTTAACAGCTAGCTGCCACACTTTCTTAGTCTGAGTTTATTTCCTTTTTCAGTGCTAAAACAACACGAGCTGAAAACAAGATAGTTTCATTTTTTTCCCCCCCAGTTTGATATAATTATGTTTTACGTCATCAAGTACCTGAAATGTTTTCATGTGCTCTTTTAACTGAGTCCAGTGAAAAATGATTCTCAAACAAGAGATTGACATACAAGAAGTATTTTTCAGATTTTGTCCTTTAGAGATGGATATGTGCCCTAATAAAATCGTAGCACTAATGTACAACATAAAGCTGTCATTTGTATTTAAAACTATTTTACATTTTTAACATGGAGGCCAAGATAAATAACTAACGTGTAAACGTCTCAGTGAAGACCTCCAGGAAAGTGAGATTAAATGAAGCTGGCCAGAAACCGTCTTTTTGCTATTTTACTACTTTCTGAAGTTGGTAACTTGGTAACAACCATTTGAAATGCAGGCAGGTTTTAAGGTGAAGAGTAAATACTTTGGTTCAGAATTGCCTATCAGCAACGCTGCTTCTATCTTAGAAACTTGCAAAAAAAATGGCAACAATAATACACACAGGACCCAGCTCTAGAAACGTGTCCTTTGAGTCTTCCACAAATGTAATCAGTGAAAAAAATATTACAAGGAGAGAAAAAAAAATTCATAATGAACCCCTCAGATGAGAAACTAATTGGTACAAAGTACACAATGGCTTACATTTAATCCTGTTAATAGTCAGGCGGAAAGAGAAGCAAAAGACTTGCTTTTCAGCCATCTCTGGCCGAGTGGGCTAAAAGAACAGCATGAGTAACCCTGACATTGACCCCGGCCCTGCGAGTTTAACCAATTCCGTCCAGCCTGGGGAGACCCCCGCGGCTGCCCCGCCAGGGGTGGGCTCGCCCCGCACACAGCAGGTGCGCTCCAGCGCCTTCGCCTATAAAATGACACCCCGGCTGCAGCACCGGCTGCCCAAAATTCGGGAAGCCAGCACGGCTGCGGTGCAGGCCAAGCTGCCTGGGTAGCTGCAGGTCCCTGGCGGGGCGGCAGGGAAGGCCGCGGGTCGGGGTGCGACGGCGCAGGCCGCAGGGCCGCGCCATGCCCAGCGCTGCCGCACCGGCTGCGGCAAGGCCTGCACGCCCACGGCCGGCCACGCTCCAGAGACGTTTCTGCTGCTCACGGCCGAGCTGGCTCTTCCCCGTCTGCCCCTGCAGAGCTTACTCGCCTTGCTTGAAGCGTTCTGGTTTTGGTTTACGAAGCTACGAGTCTAGGCCATAATGAAATCACTCCGTTTTTAGAGAAACGGCAGGAAAAACAGTGTCCATTCCACCTACTGGCTACTGCTCAAAACAAACAACAAGAAAACAAAACAGATTTGGATCCATTTTTGACACAAAGACATAGCACCATCACTAGAGCATTTCAAACTTTTTGCTAGAAACACAAAACATTGCAAACTATTATTTATTTTTTTTTTCTGAAGAGCAGATAAAAGAAAAAAGTAAGATAGAAATGCACCAACAGATGCACTGCCACCTTAGAAATGAAAGCCAGCATGGACATACTTAACAAAGCCCAAAGAATAAACTTTCCTCACTAGCAACTCACTAAAAGCAACAACCAGAGAACAACTTGTGCAGGGAGGTGCACAAAGTGCACTGCAAATGCCAGCTGAATTGTCCCTCTGCTGTGGCTGTTGATACTCATATTCTAATCACTTGCTTTCTTAAATGTATACTCTTCTTTGCTATTTTGAATTTCACCCTAAAACAAAATTATTACCATTAAAAATCCAACGAGAAAATCCCTCTGCAAGGCTGTACTTCTAGTAAACCTCCACTCAGTTTTAGTTCCAGAAGTATCAGCAGTGCAAATAAAGTAAGGAAGAAATTTTATGTGCCCCAAAAGTAAGAGTTTGGGAACAATTCTATTTTATGCTGGGCTATCACACTTGGAAGCCTCCCGCACAGACTTCAGTTATCTCCATAAAGACTGGAAATACTGCTTCCCATCTCAGAGATACTTTAAAATATTAGTGAAATCTGTATTCAGAGTTACTGACTTACTTCACTTTGGCTTTCTAAAGTCACACAGCAGATATTCCACATGAACGCAACGAAAATGGACCGGCTGAAGCTTAACACACAGATCGATAAACAGGCATACAAATCAAGACGTATATTTGTTTACATGTGTGTACGTTGTTACATATAGACATACTTTAGGCAATCCCGAATCTGAGCCACGCAGAACACAGCAAAGAGCCACGTTTCATGAGCGTTGCTCTGAGCCCACCGCTGTTCTGGGGGGGAGGGGGAAATCCCCAGACCTCGGAAGCACAAGTTTTAAACGTACAAGATACATGGTTATCAGTTTACTGGCTTACCTTCACAGCAGTATCTAGATTGGGAAGTAAGTGCAATGTTAAAGCAACTACTGTCACCACAGAGGCTGTAAAGCACCAAGTGCTTCACAGCCTCTGCTTTAAAAGAGGAGAGAAAACTCTATAGTGTCTCACCATGCACAGTTTCAAAAAGAGACCGAAAAAAGCATCTGGCAGTCAGTCTTTCTCTCTCTCTTCCCCCACACCGTCCCCGTCCATTCCCCCCTCCTACCCCTGCTGCACCTCTCACTCTGCTGCTGCTGTGCGGGGTGGGTTTTTGTGTGAGCACTTTTTTTTTTTAAAAAAAAGGAGTTGATGGAGAAATATTTATAAACTATTCAGCATGCCAGACGAGGACTTTGTTGTTTCTCATGTTTCAGGACTCCAAGTGAAGAAAAGCATGCCACAACAGCCCGTGCAACAAGATCAACAACAAAGTGCAACTAAATCTGCCCACGTCAAAGAACAGTTTTGCCTGTCAAAGACATGACATATGTAATGAGGTTTTCTCAGTGTCTGCAAGTGTCTGCCATCATCTACACTTTTCAAAAGTAATCAAAAGGATGAAAACCAACAAAGTATCAAACCTGATAGAGCACAAGGACAGAAAAGTAGTTCTCAGAATTAACGCCAAGCTGGTTACAAAACAATTTCAACAACCATTTGAAATGCATGTTTCATATTATTTTCCATAATGTGTGGGTGATAGCTTTACTGTTCCTGTAGCATAAAGCATACAACACCAATTTCACCACAAGACCAGCTAAATAGACAATGCTTTTATTTTCCCACTTCTAACAACGTCTTTACATCCCAATACATATTCAAGACACTTAGCACAGTTGCGTAAGTGCAAAAAGAGAGACATTAGGAAGGATATCAAAATAAAAAACAAACACCACAATACACAGTGAGAAAAGAGAAAAGGCACAGCCTTGCAGACGTGAAACATTCCCAGTGCTAAAGATTCTCATACAAAAGGAAAAAGCTTAAATTCAGCAACTGCAAAACATTTGCATATTAATCAGAAATGACACTATTAACTGGAAACTCTGCGTACAGAAGTGGAACAGTGGACTGTCCAAACAAAACTTTTGAGACACTCTCTACCTGCAATTTCTCTTCTCAACATAGCATCCAGAGGTGGCAGGCAACCTCACCTCCCTCCTGCCTTCTCTAAAACAGACAGGGCTTCTGCTCCTTCACCGGCACATCCGAAGAGTAGACATTAGTCAGCGTGGAGAGTTTCCTGGGAAACCCAGGATATTTTGAGCAAAATGAGCATCAGGCAACTGGACAGGGTCTGGTCAGGAAAAAAAAAATCAGAAAAGCAGTTTCTGTATAGATTTGAGGAGTTCCTTCAATTTATACCTGGAGATTAGAAACTGTTTTAGTACTGAGAGGGAAAACAAGAAGCCAATTAAGAAAGTGAAAGAAAGCTCAGGACTGCATTCATGGTAAAATATACCAGATTGTCGGCTGATGAGTAACACGGTATGTGCATCTGCATACAGCGAGTCCTTGTCTGTGGATGCACAATTCCTGCCCAGTAAAAGTTGTTGGAAGAGTGTCATTACATATGTAATACAGTGACAAATATACGGCATTTGTAAGCGTACTCCAAATATCAGTTATATACCTTAACAGAGCATAAAGATAAGCATCACAATCATCCCAGGATGAGTTAGCTTGTGCTACAATGACTCAAAAGTACAGCAATACAATATTCTAACTATTTGCTTCCCATCTCCTCCAGATTAAAAAACAAAGGAACCACTGAATATAACTGTCACAAAATTAATGGTGACTATGATGGTATCAAAGTTCAAGTTTTCCCTGCTTTTTAGCAGAAACCTACAATATTATCTAGAACACAGCACGTATGCCTATCTTAACAACATGGTAGCTCAACACACTGGCAGTTTAGACCTCCACGGTGAATCTCATTCCTATCAGAAAGTCACAGACTGAGGAAAGAAAAGAGTAAAGAAACCTCACGTTCTCCAGAAACATGGCAATTATTGTCAAAGGGCTCACAAAATTAAATCTTTGCCCCCTTATAAACTCCCACAAACATCAATTTTGCCCACGGCTTTGAAGGCAAACCCCACTTTCACTATGTGTTTCTATAAACAGGAAGACACACAATAAACCATTACCATTTAACCATTTTATTTCTCCTACCAATCTTCAGATTTTATCATTTTAAAAATTCATTAATATAAACATTTTCCCCCCCTGCTTATTCTGTGCCCACGTCTGCATGCTTTACATCCAACTCAAACTTAAGTTTTTCCCTTTGTAAACCTTCAGTCCTATATCTTCGGTACATTGTTCATTATCTCTGAATTACTTGCATTTTTCAATTACTTAACAATTTTAAACTTCTCCTTTACAGGACTGAATCAATTCCCCAGCTGTCTTCAAAAGTTCAATTGCAGTATGAGGGTTTTTTCCCACCTGTAAGAAATTCAGACAAGTAGGGACAAGGAAGAAAGATCAAACTGATGACAGAAGCGGGAGAAAAAAAAAACAAAAACAAAAACAAAAAAAACACAACACCCTTATAACAATCAACAGAACAGAAAAAAAGAGACAGAGGGGAAAAAAAAAGTGAAAAAGTCACCCAGAATATATGACCATGTAAGCATGGGCACTCTTGCAGAAAACCTAGTCAGCAATCCAAAGCCATGGGAAATTTAAATTACGGCTAAGGTCCACAATAGGCAGAGAAATCTGTACAGATAAAAGGGCCTGCTAAAGTTGCAGGTATACTTAATCTAGATATTTACAGATTTACAAAGGAGCACTACCAGTTCTATTATTTTTAAAAAATAATCAGGAGATTCGAGTGTATCGACATTACATGGTAAAGAAGATTAAGTTTTTTCTCTTTAATCAAAACATCCATATGCATGTGCTGTATCTTCCAAACTGTGTGAGGATTCCCACTGCTTATTACAGTTCCAGGGTGCATTCTGTTGTAGTAACTCATGCACAAAGAACTCCTACCACGTTTAAGTAATGTTAAGGTTCTAGCAAACAAAAGCAAGAAAACCCCCCAAACTACACGAAAAGCCTTCGCATTCAGCGGGGCCCACTTCTGAGGAAAGTAAGTTCGTAAAGGATTTTAGCAATACTCCAGCACACAAACAAAAGCTGAATTTGGTGACATCAGTGTTAATTTTAAATTCAGCCGGCGTGATCTAGCACAATTCCGTACACTTATCCTATTTAGTGAAAACAAGCATGTAGTCACAAACTGTCACCGCACGCCTGTAACTTCATATGGGAGGAAACACAAGGCTTCACACGCAGGCAGCGTGCCGCGGCAGAAGGCGTCTTTGCGATACCACCAGCGCAGGCACATGCAACCTCAAGAGGAAGGCGAGGGACTTCCACCCTTCCCACCAGGCTCGGAAACCTCCTGAGGACGCGGCAACGCGGGCTGTCCTGGCAGGGACGCGGCATGCCGTGGCAGCCAGCAGGTCCAGGCCCAGGTGGAGCCACGCGGCTGAGAAAAATACGACTGGCCATAGGCTGGTTTCGAATGAAAACTGATTTCTCGTTGAGACATGGGGGCGCTTTGCTTTCTGTCAGATGACCCTCTCCAACTGCCTAGTCTTCGGTGGCTAAAGTTTCTCCACCGAGAAGACTGTCTGCTGGAGGTGGTGTTCAAGTCTTACTCGGGGCTGCAGTGAACCCTTAAAAATGGGAAGCAGAGCAGACGTTAACACGACCCGCGGCTACCGAACTGCAGCACCTAGCAAGCCCAGAACTCCCAATAAAAGATTACGTTAGCATGCAGTTTACAAAAGAAGCACATGTAATTACCAAGAAATAAACTCTTCTTCCTGTCCTTGGAATTTGTACACGAGCCACACTAACGAGTCTTACTGCTAAGACACGCAGCACAGGGTTAGGTGTTATTAATGAAAATATATTAGTTGCTTAGCCAAATTTCAGCAAAACGTGATTTTTAATTTTGAAAGCAACTTTTGCTGACATTTCACATACCAATTCCACAGCACGGGCATCCAAAAGTGCAGGAAGCCATGTCTCTTTAAGAAGTTTTTATATGGCCTAACAATATTAAAATTTTTTAAAAGTAAGTTGGTATTATATATATCAAGATGCTAGCACAAAACCATACTATATGTTGCAAAGGTCAAATGTTCAAAACTTGTTGCCAAAGGGAAATTAAAGAAAAGCATAATTTACTATACATTTTTGTCACTTCAGAAATAAACTTACACATTTTTTTTTACTGTTTAAAAATACACTAAGGGATTTGAGTAACAACAGAGAAAAAAATACAGATGTGGTGTGATTTTTGAATACTCCTTACCTTACTTCGTAGGGAAGGGCTAAAATAAAATTATTCCAAATTCTTTTGTTATTATTACTTGTCTTTTTTTTTGTGGTTTCATTAACTAAGTGTTCAGGCTCCATTAAAATAAATAAAAATAATGATTTCATTTTTACAGTTTCGTTGACTAAATGAGAGATTTTATTCCCATGGATAAAAATCAGTGCTTAGGAAGATTTCCAGACCCAGTAAACACAATGGAAAGTGATGGAAAATGGAAAGATGAAAAAACTGCTTTGGAAACACTAACTTGTACTTTGTTTTATGGTCACAACTTCCTTTTGTACAGGACAGTTTTGCAAGACAGTGGGAGCAAAATTAGATATAAAATTCCACATCTCAAATAAAATAATATATTCCTTAGTTACTCTTTCCTTTTCATAATTACTTTAAACAGAGAAGCTGAAAAAAACTTGCATTCTACCACATGCTAGATGTCAATCTGTCAGAAAACACATATATTACTTCATATATTGACAGATTTGACAAACAGATTAAAACCACAACCTATAAACTTCAGCAGACTTTCGTACTTTCTGTTCTTAGTCTTCCATCCTTCACTTCTCACCAAAGCTAAACTACACGAAGTAAAGCATTTATATAGTCACAAAATAAAACAGGGAATTGAACGCACAGAATGTTACCCGTAGCACAGAGTCCCTTTTTTTGTCCCAGTGCCGGTGTGCTCAAATTAAACGGGTACAATACACAAATAAAGACTTGAGTCGGACACCTAGTCTGAGAGCAGCTGCTGGAAGAGAAGTACCACCACGTGCTGGGTCCCCAGGCAGCACCTCTGCCATGCAGGACACATGCGCACCAGTCAAACTGTTTCATATTGTGCCAACGCCTCAAGATGTTATTTTAAAACAGTCCGAGCTGCTAATAAAGCTCCAGAGGTTCTAACGAAGTTTTCAATCTGCTGACCAATGACCACAAAGAGCATCTGACCACAGCGCTCTGTACTAAGAAGTGGTGTCCAGTGTTCACTAGTAAGAGCAGCCCTTAGTGTTATGCAGTATGACGCCCTTCTGAAAGCCTTCCTATCGTGTTAATAACAACAACAAAAAATCAGAGCAGAGAAGAAAACATTCCCTCTAGAAGCCCGTAAGAGTATTTCTATGCAGTTTTACAAACACTTTGGTTTCAAAAACCACCACATGAACTACACTCCACAAACTTGCATAGCACAGAGTGCTAAAGAGGTAGCCCCTCCTCTCCAAGAAAGGTGCTGTAAAGGGTGGGTGTTGGATGAAACACAAAAAAAGCAACTTGTTTTCTGTACCCCTTAGTGGCCAGACGATTGTGCTGTAGCTTTTTCCAAAAGCCAAAAGGGGGAGGAAAAAGAAAAGAAAAAGCAGAGATTGGGACTGCAGCTATACATGGAAGAAGAAATATGTTAATAATAATAATAATAATAATGAAGGAATGGATGAAAGACTTGCAGCTACAGGAATTAACATTCTTATATACTCTTAGTGCAAAATGCAGAAAAGAACTAGGAGGGGAGAGCCCTCCTTCAAAGACCTGGAAACTTTCCTAAACTAAAAATTAATTCTATGCATTTGGTATCATTTGTACGCTTTCCTGTGGACTCCAGGATGATCAAAGTCAAGACCTAAATTTGCTAAACTACCATTTTTAAAGTGCACAACGAAGAAATTAGGGCCCTTTTTGCAAAGCAAACAGCAGCTGCATTGTGCACTTTTCTCAATGTTATATGAGGAAATCTACAGAGATGGCCAGGTGGGTGCAAGCAGTAAGTCAGGAGGGAAGTTCCTGTCTTTGAAGTCGGTGTGGTGTGTGTAATTGGAGCGTTCCCTTCACTTCCAAACTGCATGTAATCTCAGCTCAGAAAAATACAGTCAGAGTAAGGTAGGCACAAATCACTACAGACACGCTCAGTACCTTGCTCATGCTCCCTGGTATTTCTCTATATGGAAAATAAAAAAAAAAAAAAGCTAGCACCTATCTTCATATCCTAAATAATAAAGGGTTGGCAATGAGATATATTTGCTGAGAAAAGAGCAGATGTATGGCAAAAAGTTGCATTTCACAGAAATATGGGGACAAATACAGTTCTGGTTACCGTGGTACCAGATGAGCAAAAATAAAATTGTGGAAAACATATAATGCCTTTTAAAAATGAAAAAAGGCAGAAAGGGGAGAACAAGTTTTCATCTGATTTTAACAGCACTGTTTGTAGACTAGCCAGAACTTTCAAAATATTAACTGACAACAAAAAAAGGTCAGTTGAATCTCAAGTTACAATCAAGGAACCAGAGCTCACTTTACCAAACCAAAAGACCATCTCTTTCTGTTACAGAAGGTGATTGAAGCTAGAATGCTACACAGGGAGAAGACTTCTCTGTTGGAGGAATCGAGTAACCACGTTAGTTGTCTATACAGAATTTTAAATATAACAAGGCTGTTAGACTAGAGCAAGGCATGAAAGTAAGAAGTAGGGAGATAAAGAGAATATGCAGATATGCTTAAGTCCTCTGGCTACGCTTGTAGTCTGAGAATTGTTCACATTTCAGCTCCTTGTTCAATATGAAGCAAATTGGACACTAGTCGCACCACAATGCTACCACAGGAGATCTGTCCCATTCACATGGCCGTATGCATTTTCTGCAGAGAAGGTAAAAGGCAAGGTTTCAGGAGTCACTACATTCCACACCCCATCTGTATGGATACAACAGTTCTTAAAACAGTGATTCACGTACTGTGTAGTCACCTACATATTTGGTATTGTTCTTCAAAAACCCTGAAAACAGAACTGTGAACACATCTCAAAATAAATTCAAATGACTTATCAGAGAATATCTTTGAGAGAATAATTTGCAAGTAATTTTTTTTTAAATTCCTTTCTTTACGTTTTTTATGTTTAAGTTTCAACAAAGAAATCCTTTACAGTCTGTAAAATTTGAAAGATGATGCTGTGTAAAGTTTGATAATCACATTACCATTACTTTACATTAAGATTTATAGCTCTTGTTCCCTAAAGCTATTTTGATGCTGTTGCAGCTTTTCATTTTACATACATTTGTATGTATACAAATATATACAACATAGGTGTTTCAAACCTGTCTTTACATCCCCATCACTGTGTATGTTGGAAACAGAACAGCTGAATGAAACTTTTCTGCACTGGAGCTACTTGAATAGCATTCACTGAAATTTCAGACACAGTTGAGAAACTCGGGACGAAGCTGGAGTTCAGCTCCACAGTATCTTTCACACCGCAGGCTGTGAACTTATGTCAGGGCTCAGCACCAGAGCCACTCTGTTCTGGGCACTTCACGCAGGTTTAAACATGTCAGCATTAACTTGGTCAAAATCAGAAGCAACATGCAAACATTAAGACTTTCTGCAAAGTAAAACATATGTGGAAAGTACAAAGTTTAAATGAAAAAAGATGTGTGTATGAAACCAGACCTTGTTACCAAGCTGCTCTCTGTGGCTGATAAAAGTTCTGCATGCCTCAAACCTCCAAGTATGAGGTTACTGTTGGTAATGCCATCACTGATGTGAGGCAAGATGCAAGAAGGGGTTGTGAAGAAGTTCTCAAGCTGCTTTGAGAATAAAAATCAGAGTATGTGAAGAACAGTAATATTTATAAGCTACTTGTATGACTGTCTATGATTTCCAATCCAAGCACCTCAAAAAAATATTTGCATCTCCTAAATTAAACTAAACAATTCTAATTCTGAAGATTATGACAAGTTTAAATAGCACAGGATAATTCTCCTTCCATTATCTGCTTTGAATTTGGATTGCTTATTGTCAAAGCTAAGAGCATGAACAGGAAACATATTACTACATTTGTTAGAAAAGCATGCCATAACTTAGCAAAACTGTCTCCTGATATTAACCTTGCATATTGATCTTCAAAACCCTCCCTCCCTCAAGTTAGCAACAGTTCACCTTTATTAGGACAGCACAAAGAATGAAACCACATATGTTCATGTTAGACATAGGAAGCATAATCATTCCAATAAACTAATTGCATAATGTTTCCAAAATGTATATGTACAGTTATAAAATATGCTTCAGTCTCAAAGTCTCAAACACTGTTTAAACATTTTTCTGTCTTCTTTTAGGGCAACCTTCAGTGCTACCATCAGCAATTTTGGTATGTGAACCAAGGAAATACACAGACTAAACTGAGTAAAAGAAACCTGACTCCAAGTCATTTGCCTGCCCAGTAGTAATGAGAAAAATACAAGCTAACCAGAAAACGCAGGAACTATGCTATGTACAAACTGCATTTCTATTACAGCCGTCAACACATGGCCCCAGACATTTGATCCCCAACAGGCAGAGTAATTAAAACAAACAAACAAACAACCAAAAAAAAATATATAAACCACTTAGCTTTAGTGGTATTTTTATACTAAAATATAAAAAGACATATATTAATGAAATATAGCAACTTTGAGACAATTCTTAGTAAATGCATATTAGAATCATTCAAAAAAAATTTTAGGGAGAAAAAATTACATATATTATAAATATAATGTAGCTGTCTGGGGTTCTGGCATGGTAACTGTATGTTCTGCCACTCTTCTGGCATTGCACTGGGAACAAGGAAGGCATTTCTTAAACCTCTGAAGCTCGTTAATCAACCATCCAAGATTGAGTACACATTACGGTCTATTTAGCAGCAGACTAGGATAACTATGTAAAACCATACACGAGAAAGACTCCAAGAGAAAAGTTATTAAATGTCTACAGGCAAGAAACACATTTTAGCAGAAAAGAAGGAATAACTTCTCAATTTCCTTTCTCAAACAGGTTAGTACCGGCATATGATCAACACCATTATTTATAGACCCGTTCTGACAAAAAAAATCACTAGTATCAACCTACAGACTAGCACAACAGAACATTTAATTTCTCCTCATTTACACATGCTTCAAATAAAATTCTGATACACATTTATACCTATATATAAACACAAAAAATCTAGCTGAGGTCCCTGCTGCTGCAACTTAATCTGGTTAGTCTTACTGCTGACTAAGCATTTCTTCAGATAGTGTTTTTGACTGTCAGGGGATGCTACTTCTGGAAATGATCTTTGTGCTTCAGAAAATTGGTGGGCAAGAAAAAAGCATAGACGACTGTCGAACAAGAATTCTAAGTTGCTGGTGCAACTAAGGGTATCTGCTTCTTGGAAAAATTGAAATATGCTACCAATGTTCTAAGAACCACACAAGTGACTATTACAAGCATGCATCTAAAATTTGCTGCATTAGCCACTGTATTTACTAATTTTCTATAGTAAATTAGAAAAATATTTTATGAAATACCAAAATGTTAGATGTTAATCTCTCTGAATTATCCAACGCAGAATCCACATAGCAAGTTGCGGTAAATTTTAGAGAAACAACCCAAATTTCCCTGGTCTCTCAAAGGAGTGGTTACATAATGTACTTCTCAGGAAGGAAGAATCAGCTTAGGTCTCCCCTTTCATTCCTTCCCACCTCCTGTTACAGTTTATCCCTTTCTTCAGTTGTAATTCCTTGGGTCTAGCAGCATACAGCAAACACCTGAAAAGCATTTGTTTCCCCACAACTGAGGGGCAATGACACAAGGCAGACGGGTCAGATGGACAGAAATCTCATCAGACAAAAAGAAGAATAACTCTGCTTTCTGGGTTGTAAGCATTACTTATTTTTCTTCAAACTTCTTGTTGTTATGCAATTGTATGTCCTTTTGTGTTTTTCTTTTGGTTTGGAATAAACAGTTTACTTACTTCGTTTACAACAATAAACCGTTTTATTTCCTTTTTCTCTCACCACACACAAGCTTTCTACACTGTTAGAACTACAAAATATACAGTAACATTTGAAAGTTCACAACAACAATCACTGATACTGCTTCTAAATTTCTACTAAAAATGCTGTTTTCACAGCACCTTGCAAAGTACACTTACACATAAGATGCTACTGAAATAATGATATCAGTGGCTATTTCCTTCATCATGGTTGTTTTCCATCACTGCACACTCCAATTCTATTTGTTTATCCTTCTTTAAAAACATTAGGACATTTTGCAACATCTTTTTAAAAAGATCAGTATCACTGCAGACAAATCCTTTCACATACAGAACATTAAACAAGAGATTAAAAAAAGTACTAACCTTCGTTGACTGGAGTTGCACAGCCTTCAAGGTTCAAAATTATATCTTCATCTTTGTCATCTGCACTGCATCCCAAAAGCATCCAACTCTCGACATCATCACTTCCAGATATCATGCTCTCCTCCTCCTCAGTTGAGCTATCATCTATTACCATCACCTCTTCGATGGCATGAGTTCCAACAGAACTAACTGAGGTAAGCTTCCCCCTAGCACTTCTCCTTTGCCTTGGAATTTCTGTGTCTGATCCAGCAGGATACAGGGTATCACATTCAGCAGCTTTGGCATCATTTGGTATGGAAGATTCCAGGTGGGTGTGTATTTTACCTTGAGCTAAAGACCTTGTTGACTTCTTTGCCTTGGTTTTGTAAACACTCTCTTCATCTGGTGTATCAGACAAGACGATGACCTCAGAGCCATCGGAAACCTGAACATCATAGTCGGGCAATTCAATGACGTTCTCGTCTTCATGCAGCGTCTCAGTGAGAGCTGAACTCTGACCTTCAACTCCTGCAACATCAGCTTCCTCAATCACTTCCACTGTGCTGATTTCACCAAGATTTTGGGAATAGTGGATCTGGCTGTAGAGATGAAATTCCACCTCACTATCGACACTCTGCTCACTGGATGACTCCTCATGATAAAGATCATCTTCATACACTTCCGTATCATCTGCGTCTTCATATCCATAAAACATTCTGGAAAACTAATAGCCTGTATCCGCAAAAAACACGAAAGGTTATATTAGTATGCTCACGAATGTATGTCCCAAAATACATTTCAAATGACACCTTTGGTCTTTCTGAAATTGCTAGAGTCAGTCATACTGCTCTGCAATACGGAAGACTGAGCAGACTTAACAGCTACAGGAATCAGTGCTCAAAACAATTAACAGCAGAAGCTACTCAAAGGTGCATTTTGTTTAACCTTACCAAATACGTTAACCTCAACTACTCTGGCTTCTGAAAGCCATGGAAACTGTCAGGCACCAAAGCTCCACTCTATCCTTGGTTCAAAAACAAGGTTGCTGTGTGGATCGGGAGACAGTGAGCGTACAAATCCAAGTCTTGATTGTTCCACCAACCAGTATTAACGCTGAATACTTTGCAAATTGCGTTACTAAGTAATGTCTTATAGATGCATACTCCCTGGAAGAAGAGGGAAGCAACACTCAGTGGTATTTCATAGAAGTAGCTTGAAACATATCTACCTCTGGGCTGCCAGGTCATCTGACCTGGCACTTCATTATTTAACCCTAGGATAAGAATTGTCAGTGAGATGGTACAGGAGCACACAGATATACTCTCAACAAGCTCAAGTCTGAACGTAGTAAAAAAAAAAAAAAAAAGAGGTATAATAAAGGCGAGTATATAAATCTGTAGTCATCATCAGACTAACAAGTCACAGGGTCCTATCAGGACGTACAAGCTGAGTTATGATGCCACAAAGATGCAGCTACAATGCATATGGATATGAGGAAGGCACACCTGCAAACAGTATCTGCCCAGCTCAACATTAGCCACATCTCTCTGCTCCTCCCAGCTGTGCAACAGTTAGCTGCCACTTTTATTGGCCTCTCTGGTGGATCTATTAGGGCCCAATTTCCCCTTGTTGTATGTAGCAATACCACTTGTTAAAAACAGAAGCTGTAAGAGCTAACTGATATACAAAGTGCACCCTCAGCAAGTTTTCAGATGATGTAAAACTGTGAGGAGTGGTTGATGCAGCAGATTGTTGTACTGTCACTCAGGGCTACCCCAATGCACTGGAGAAGTGGGCAGAGAGGATCCTCATGAAGTTCAACAAAGGTAAATATAGTCAGGCACCTGGGAAGGACACAGGCTTGGGGCCAGCTGGAAAAACAGGATGTCAGAAAAGGACCAGAGAGTGGAATAAATTGACCATGAGTCAAAACACTTTTGTGACAAACAGCATGAAGAATGTCAACAGCAAATGGAGGGAGGTGATTTTTGGGTGGTGTTGTGTAGATTCGGGAGCTGGACTCAATGATCCCTGTGGCTCCCTTCCAATTTGAGACATTCAATGACACCGCGACCCTTCCACTCTACTCAGTGCTCACAAGACCACATCTGGAGTCCTGTGTACAGCTCTGGGCTCTCCCAAAGCAGAAAAAAACACAGACAGGTTGGAGTGAGTGTAGCAACTAAGATGATTAAGTGACAGAAGAATCTGTCACACAGGGAGAGGCTGTTAGAGCTGGGACTGGTCACACTAGAGCATGGAAGGCTGGGAGGGTCTTATTAGTGTGCATAAGGACCTGATGGGGGCCTGAAGAAGACTGACCCAGATTCTTCCAAGAAGTGTCCGACAACATGATAAGAGACAATGGGCACAATTTAAAATACAGAAGATTCCAGTTAAACATAAGAGAAAACTTTTTAACTGTTGCCCACAAAGGCTGTGTAGTCTCCACCCTTGCCTAAATTCAAAACCCAACTGAACATGGCCCTGAGCAAACTGCTCTAGGTTACGCCTCTTTGAGTCAAGGCAGTTGGACTAGATAGTCTCAAGAAGTTCCTCCCAATTTCATCTATTCTCTGATCCTAACCAAACTGCGAGTATTTCTAAATAGAGAGTTCACCATACACTCACCAGCCAGGCCCAACATTTGAAGGGATTCTGAAGTTACTTTGCCTAACTCACAGGGCTACATAATTTCATTTACATGCCCACACCACACAGTGAGAAGAAACAGAATACTTTCTCTGGAAAGGCTATCTTTCTGTGTTACATCTAGTCATTCTACAGAAGCCAACCAGCTTCTGTAGGCAGGAAAAACTGCCAGAGAACCCTTTTATGGTTGTTGAAGTGGAATGTTATTGTTTAAGTTTTCTGTATGCTTATTGTCTGCACGTGTACAGACATAAAAGTATAAAAATTTAAATTTGCTAGTCCCAGACTTCAGTAATTTGCATGATGACTGTATCAAAGAACTTAAAGGCTCTTAATATCACGGCTTTCTGTGAACACGTCACAGGAGTCCCTCTCTGATAGATCTGTATTCATCTATATTTGTGTTACACTGGAAGTCAAAGAGAAGAGGAACACATTTTTTTCCACAGACATAAACAAGACGTGGCTGCAAAAGCAGGAAAATACAATTCTTATGGAAAACCCATATATTCTCCCCTCTTCTGCTTGGGCTTCCAGCAGGTCAGGATACATTTTTCAATCTCACCTGCACAGCTAAGGAAGCCACTTTGGTCATCGCTTGCTGAGATCACATCCCAACAGCATCAGAACCCTACGCCCCCCTTGTTATGCGGGATCATCCTTTCAGACAGGACTAGGCCTGCTCCAGTCCACAGGACAAGAGCAAAAGAAGATCCAGCTCTAAGCAAGCAAAGTTACAACAGTAATTAGCAGTTACAGGAAGTGAGAAAAAAGACTTTCAGTAATGCAGGAAATCAAAGAATCTCCATGAAACACACTGCAATTTTAGTG
This sequence comes from Heteronetta atricapilla, assembly GCA_011075105.1. Taxonomy (NCBI): domain Eukaryota; kingdom Metazoa; phylum Chordata; class Aves; order Anseriformes; family Anatidae; genus Heteronetta; species Heteronetta atricapilla. The sequence continues at coordinate 84,132,877 of CM021763.1, read as the reverse complement.
ATACTCGAAAGGAGACAACTCAACTCAAGCACTCTTTGCATCTACTCCTGTCACCTGCTGGATAAAGTTACACAAGGTAAGTATCCACATGGCAGAGCTGTAAGTACACATCTGAACAAGACTTTTGGATCGGAAGTGCTGAAGAACACCCATGTATCCGACTTATAAATACTTCATAATGAAGACAAGCGTAAGAAGAGGCAGCACTGCACTACACTTACTGTGATCTATCCTCTCTAGAGTACAGAAATTTAGACCAGTTGATGGCTACTCTTCTTCTCAGGTCCACGCAGGAATTGGAACAATGAAGGGATCTTTGTCTTGCTCACTCAGCACGTGCATCAGGCCACTGAGAAATGAGAAACGACAAATATGAGCATTAGAAAATGGTGTGAAGATACCTATTTCTACCTTTCACTGCTGTAGGATTCTGACAACAGCTGTGCCCTACCACTTCACCACAGAATGAGAAATATGCCTCAAGCATAATCAGAGCAGACAAAAACATTGCCTCCAGGAAACAGAAAAGGAGCTTGACAGAAAGTTTTGATGTTTATCAGATTGACAAAATAAAGCAGTCTTTTACTTACAATGGACAACAGTCTAAACATTTCTGCTGCCAGCTAGACTATAACAAAGACATCCCTCACGTCTCAATGTTAAAAAAGTAAATTAATCCACATAAATTAATTCCAAAAGTAGCTAGCATTATAATTAACACAAACTGCGGAGAGCAAAACACACTAACACATCATTCTTTCGAACAGAACTGCCATAGTTTTTAAAAACAAAGCAAACAAACAAACAACTGCCAGCCCTGTGCCACAGGAGAACCCCACCCCTTCACCAACACAAATCCTACTGCTACCTGAACACACTGCAGAGCTTTCCTCAGAGGTGTCTGACTGCCCCTGTGGTAGGCCTTAAGTCAGAAGTTCAACTGAAGGGTCACCAATGTAAAAACCAAAATCAAACAAAAACAAAACCTAAACACAAGAAAACCACAGGTACCTGGATTTCTTTTAACCATCCCCGAACAAAACTCTGTTCCTGGAAATACCGAGGGGGCAGGGGGCATTTTCCTGAAACATTTACAAAGACTGCTTGCCAGCACTCGTTGTTTAGCTCATCAAAACAAACAAAGAAGAATCCTCACTTTGTAAAGTAACAAAAGTTGGCAGTTGTACAGCCACAGTCAGAAGAGAAATGCTGATGGTGACTTGCTGGCAGGGAGAAGGAGCACAAACAAGTTAACCAGAAGCCTCAAAGCAACTTTGAAGTTGCATGCAGGAAACTACTTCCCCAGCCAAAATTTCAAAGCAGTTTGGAACACTCAGCACAGAAGGTGCTTTGATTGTGTGCCAGCAAGATGTCCACGCCAGACTTTCCCATGCCACACTGATGCCTCACCTACCTTGTGTCTCCCTAACATCTCCTCTCATCTGCTAAATTCCTTTCGCTACTCTTACTTCAACTCCAGCAAACTTTCACAGCTCACACAGGAACTTTATTCTCTCTTCCTCTTGCCATTTCAAATACACATTCTGCTTACCTTCAAATATCAAGACTTTTTAGAAACAAATTACTAAGATCGCTAAAAGAAGAACATGCCATCCTTTGGTGTTGCAAAAACAGCTTTTCAGAGAAGCGCACTGTCCCCATCCAGCACCATCAGTGAATTCCAGTATTTCCTAATTTTACTTGCTCTGTGCTTAATCTTTGCAGTAATATCAAATCTAACATTTCTATGACACAGGCTGTGTTGAAAATAAAACAACGAATGTATTATTTCCTCGCCTAGGGAGCAAAGATATGGCGCATGTCTACAATCAGCCTCCCTGTTACAGGCAGGAATGATGATGAAAATGGAAAAGAAAATCTTTTGAGGAAATTACCCAAAACATCCTAAAATCACATATATCTACCAGAAGAGTACCAGACACCGACAGTCTTTACAGTTTCGTATAGACTGGACCTTTTTTTTCCATTTTCTATTTAGCCCTATTTCTGATATGTAAACTGAGTAGTACTTTAGACTGTTAAGATACGGCACATGTACAGCTGACATGAAACTGCTGAAGAACTTAAATGTTCAGATACAGTTAAATGGAACCTTTCATTTCAATGGCTATAAGTGGTACAGAAGCAGCACACCTCTTCTTCCTGTGATGTAAGCGATCTAAATTATTAGCAACAGCAAAATGGAAATCACATCTTTCTTCCTCTTGCTACCCTGCAAAGTGACGTGATTGTCAAATCTGAACATTTTAAAAAAATAACTAACAACATATGGTTATCATCAGAGCACAATGTCAGAAGACTTTTTTTTCCTTCACCTGTGTTGTGTCTCTGTACAGAACACCGAGCGGTTCTTGCCTGGGCATAACGGAGTAACCAAGCTGCACTGAAAGCAGGTGGGAAATGGGTTTGTTTTGTCACCTGAAGTGACACGTGCAGCCTTTGGACACCCAGAGAAGCTCCCTGCAAGGACGCGCTCAATGCAGAGCAAGCATGTACTCACAGCAAAACGTTTCAAAGCAGCTGTCTCCACCTAAGTTCTGTGGTAGCCATCTGCAACTATTTTCTTAACGTAAACCCTGAGAAGGGCTGGGAGTACCTGCTGCCTGAGTTACAAACAGGCAATGGAAAGGCAGAGAGCGTCAAAAGGCTGCTCCAACGGCTACACCTGCTATTGGCTATTTTTAGGTAAGCTTTGTCGGTATCTGAGGATAACTGACGTTGCTCAGTGTTGAGATAAAGAAACGCATTCTCGTGATGTCAACTTGTGCTTGACAAAACGCTTCCTCGCTGTCACTTGTTTAAATATCCCACAAATAAATCCCAGCAGAGAGACCAAGGCTCTGGAGATTAACTTATTCTAGTGACTAGCTATACCGTCAGCAGACCACCGGAGGCTAACTTCCACATCCCAAACCTGCAAAACGACAAGAACGCCTTAAGTTTACACCAAGCCCTCCGGGAGGGGTTTCCCTCCAGCCGTTTCCACGACCGTGCCTCAGGGTAACGGCACCAACCGGTAACCGCACCGGGCTAACTGCCTGCTTTCCCCTTGGCCCAGGGACGCACGCGGCCTGCCGGCGCTGACACGGCCCGCGCGCACCGGGACAGGCCGCGGGGGAGCGAAGCGGCCCGGGAGGCTCGGAGGTGCCGGCACGGCCCCCCCGGGAGCCTCCGGTGGCACGCCGCGGGCACGACAGCGCTTCACAACGCCGGCGCGACCGCCAGGACCGGCCCGGCACGGCCTGGCACGGCCGGGAGCGCGGGGCCGGGGGGGGGAGCGGGCAGGGCCCGGGGCCGCTCGGGTACTCACTGCCGGCCGCACCGGGACGCGACGAGCCGGAAGCGGGGGCGCCGCGCCCCGCCCGCCGGCCGCGTGCTTCCGGCCCCGCCCCGGGGCCCGAGGCCCCGCCCCTCGCCGTGCCGCCGCTGAGGGGCGGGGGGGGTTGGGGCCTGGCCTGGGCACGGTGCTTACCTGCGCGGCTTCCTGGAGACCCATTAAAAATGCCTGTTAATGAAATGCGTATTAATGAAATCTTCCAAAGGCCTTGACGGGTGACCCCAGAGCTGCCCCTGTTGTAAATGTGCGTTGCAGGAACAGCAGACACTGACAGAAACTCCCAGTGCTGCCCGGGTGCCCACCCAGCACCTTTGAGAAGCCTCAGTATGCTTTGTTGTTGTTGTGTTCTGATTTCTAGTCCAGGTGCTTGCAGCAGAAAGTTAGTAAAACAATAACCAGCCGTAAACAATAACCAATTCCTCCGTGCTCAGTGGACTTCCCTGTAGCAGCCTGTATCCTGTTCCTCCGCAAAGCAAGCCTCCTCAGGAAAGGGGAAATCACGCCTCCAAATTTCTGTCATTGCGACGAGAAATAGCGCTTACAGCTTCGGGCTGAATTATTTCCACAGGGGCCGCCGTGGTGTTGGCCAGAACCGCTCATGGTCGCAGGGAAGCCCCCGCGCTGTGAGGCGGCGCGGTGCGAAGCAGGCCTGGCGAGCCGCGGTTTGCAGGTGGGGTAACACCAAACGCCAAGAGAGGCACAGGCACGGGCTGGCAGCAGAGACCGGGCAGAAATAACTCACAGGTGGTCAGTTACCTGCCACTGGAAAAGCACGACCCCAGGAGCTGGGCAAAGACCGCAGCTGCCCAGGACAAATGGCCGTGAGGCTGTCGTGGTCCCCCAGGAGCCGTGGGCACGGCTGGTGCTGGCAGCGAGGGCGAGCTGCTGGGGAGCTCCGGTCTCGGTTTAGACAGGCCTGGTTTATCCTTCTGAATGCTGCCACCACACAATCTGTAATGTCCCTGGGCCCACCGTGCACGGGGCCGAGCGTGTCTTCCCAGTGGTCACGCATTAAGGACACACGCACAGAGTGTAGGCAAAGACATGTGCATGCTCACAGCCACAAACATCAACATGGACCAAAAGCACGGCACCCATGCAGACACAGTCAGCACCAGTGGCCTCAGCTTCATAGAGTCACAGAATGGTTTGGGTTGGAAGGGACCTTAAGGCCCATCCAGTCCCAACCCTGCCCCCAGCCCAGGCTGCCCCCAGCCCCATCCAGCCTGGCCGTGGGCACTGCCAGGAATGGGGCAGCCACAGCTCCTCAGGGCAGCCTGTGCTGGTGCCTCACCCCCCTTCAGAGGGAAAAATTTCTTCCTTATACCTATTCTAAATCTACCCTTTTCTAGTTTAGAGCCCTTACCTGTTGTCCCATCCCTACACCCCCTGACAAGGAGTCCCTTGTCCCCAGCCTTCCTGTAGCCCCCTTTTTAGGTACTGTAAAGTTGTTATAAGGCCTCCCCTGAGCCTTCTCTTCTCTAGGGTGAACAACCCCTAGCCCCTCAGCCTGTCTTTATAGGAGCGGTGCTGGAGCCCTTCATCATCTCGGTGGCCCTCCTCTGGACTCGTAATACTTCCCTGTCCTCCTTGTGCTGGGGGCCCCAGAGCTGAGCGCAGGGCTCCAGGTGGGGTCTCACAAGAGCGGAGCAGAGGGGGACAATCCTGACCCACACGGCAGGGGCAGGCTGCGTTCCCTCGGCTGCTGCAGCACTGTGCACAGCACCTGTGGTCAGGCTCCTCCGGCTGGGGCTGTCGTCTCTGGGCAAAGACACACAGAGTGAGTGGAGAGACCCTCACCCAGGAAAGCAATTCAGTGTCACAAAAGAAGCCTCCCGTGAAGCCTGCACAGCGTGCTTCTGCTTTCATTAGTATAACGGGTACAGTTAGCCACAGCAGGGAGCAGTGAGTTCATAGAATCATGGAATCATTACGGTTGGAAAAGACCTCCAAGATCATCTGGCCCGACCATCCCCCCACCACCACCGTCACCCACTAACCCATGTCCCTAAGCGCCAGGTCCAACCTCTCCTGAAACACCCCCAGGGACGGTGACTCCACCACCTCCCTGGGCAACCCGTCCCAATGCCTGACTGCTCGTTCTGAGGAGAAATGCCTCCCAGTTTCCAACCTAAATCTCCCCTTGTACAACTTGAGGCCACTCCCTCTAGTCCAATCACTAGCTACCTGCGAGAAGGGGGCCACCCTCAGCTCCCCACAGCTTCCTTTCAGCCAGCTGTGGAGAACAAAAAGGCCTGCCCTGAGCCTCCTCTTCTCCAGACTAAACAGCCCCGGTTCCCTCAGCCACTCCTCGTAAGACCTGTGTTCCGCTTGTCCCTGTGCAGGGCATCCTTGAAATGGGAAGAGAGCAGCAAGGAGAACGTGGGTGTAGGGAGCGCTTCGCCCTCAGCTGGGCCTGCTGCTGGGCTGCTGTGGGGGTTTGGTCACCCCTGTGGCTGCAGAGCATTTCCTCCGTCCTGGGGCCCCTCAGAGCCACGCGTGGGCTTGGGTAGGGGCAAGCACCGCTGACCCCAGCAGGTGGCTGGCGTGCACAAGCTGGCGTGTGCGTTTCTGCATCTGCTGAGCATGGAGCTTTCGTTTCTCTTTTCATTTTTTTATAGGCCTTTAAGACTTTAGGGGCTTCCTTAATACACTTCTTGTACTCTGTTTTCAACATTACTGGCATGTAATTACAGCCTGCATTTTGCCCCTGGGAACATTAGTAAAGATATACATGTGCTGGCTGGAAAAGTGCCTCCTGAAGGGCAAAATGATCTGATTCTCTGATCATCTAAGCTTTAAGGTCAATAAAGAAGAAAAAATGAACAGAAAATGACCTGCAAGTATGAAGGCTTTTTCTCAGAGCTGCAAGGCAGCAGACCCTGGAAAGAGTTAGGAACACAACTGTGGCACCTGATACATGCAACAGGTTTCTGTAGATTGTAGAAATACAATCTAATCATAACATCCTTCAATACAATAACTGCTTCACTACCTCTGAGTAGTACTACACAACCTTCTTAAATGCTTCATTTAATTAATCATTGTAGAACAATGGCTGTTAACGTGGTTAAAGGATGAAATAGAATTGGAAAATATTAGGCAACTGTCAAGGCCCACAGGGCACTAATAGATTTCACTGGGTCCTGGGGCTGTGCCGACCCAAACCCCCCTCACCGGGCCTATCCTGATGTCCTGGCCCAGCCTTGTCCTGTCCCCAGGGAGATGCCTGATGTCCTTGGCTGCCCTGGTCCTGGCTGTGACACTGGTGTGGGCACTGACTGATTGGCCAGTGTCTAATATTACATTATTATATTAAAATAATATAACAAAACAATGTTTGTTTGCAGAAAGGTCCTTGGTCAGGTAACTTCTCGGATTATTTCCAGGAGGCAAAATTACATATTTCTAGAAAGAGAGGCAGAAAGGTTAAGAATTTGGGTTTAGCACCGAGTACAGTGGCATTTCGTGTCTGCAAGAAATTGTTCTTGCTATATTTGACCTCAAAAGGAAGTTTCTTTGGGGGCCTGTCACTGTGGAAAGTAAGTGGCTGCTTCTGACGCACGCTGTCTGGCTGCGTGGGCTCCACTGTCCTTCGGTGGGGCACTGCTGCCCCGGGAACACCAAGGGAGCTGGCAGCATCAGTACACAGCCCTGCTGAGGGGCAGCCTCTTCAATTAGCCTACCAGTAACCAGTTCTCCTCCCCATCAGGTCACTGAAACCCCTCTGGGCCATATTCACCTGTATATGACTGCCTCGCGCAGGACACCTGAGGACAAGTCTTGGTATGGCTTATAGTGCACCGGTTTGCATTGGCGCAGAGGCACGAGGAAGCTGGTACGAATTTTTCCACACCAAGTGCATGTGAACAGCATTCGCTGCTAGCCTCACGCAGTGGAGTCGCAGTCTCTTCCAGCTCTAGCAGCGCAGCTTCTCCAGCCCAGCAAAAGTGCAGTGTGGCATTCCCTTTCCAACTAGCTGCTGGTGCCGCGAGACATCTGTGCTCAGCATTCAGCTGTGCTCTCAGGGCTTCTCTCCCCTTTGCCTCCGCTTCCAGAACCCACAACTTGAAGCTGTCAAGGCTGCTACAGGTAGAAGGAAATGTCTCCCTACAACCCAGAAAGGGGCTGCAAAGCTTCGGGGGATGTCAGGTTTTAAAACAACCCGGTCTCCCTCCTATATGAAATGGTCTGCTGTAGCTGATTGCTTGCTCAAGGCATCTGTTGAAACAGCGGTGCTGTGCTCTCCAGGCTGCTGGCATCCTCGATGCTGTCCCACTGCAGGGAGCGGTGGTGTTTTACTGTCTTCCTGCTGTGAATTGCCCGGACTCTCCCAAAAGTCACTGGATGCACAGGAAAGGGAGCAGCCGTTCTCCCAGCCCTGCACCGCAGCCTTACTCCCCTGCACCCTCCTTCCCCTCCCACCTGCCTGTCCGTCAGTGCCTGGCCAACTGGCTGCACACTGCAAGAAAGCAGAAAGGAGGCATTCCAGAGGAAATCAGTGCTGGTGTCAGAGAAGGAGAATCTGCAGCATTTCCAATTGCTTGGAGACACTTCAGGCCCCCCTGAGTCCCCCAGACTGCAGGAATCTGGTTGTTATTACACCAGAAGCTTTATGGGCTTAAAAAGGGAGAGGGAAAAAGGGAAAATTTCCATGTCTAAGCTGGCAATGTACGGTTCAAATGCCAGTAGGTGGCACCCAAGAATGTGCAGCTTTGTGCAAGCGGCTTTGTGCAAGCCTCGCTGCTTGTTCACCAGGGACCGCGACACCTCTGCACCCTCAGCCGCTGCACTCCTTGTGACCTCCCGGGAAGCCTGGAGTGCTCTGCCACTGGAGCAGAGAGCTGCCAAAATAGACCCTGAGCAAACAAATGATCATTCTATTTTATTTCTTTTTAAACTGTGTTTCCACGTGCTGTAGGAAACAGCATGAAGGAATCCAGAATTAGACTCAATAATGCTACGCATTATTAAGGTGTTGGTGCTAGGATGCTGTCTTCTGTCGCTTGTAACTTTGCTAGACACCAGTCCTGTGAGGTGAACCAGCCCCGAGAGCTGCTGCTTGGTATGAAATTCCTTAGTCACAGATAGAAAGAGTTGGTCTGTCCAAGAGCATTGCTGAAGAAAGTTACACTTTAAAAATCTTTTTGCGAGGTTTCGTCCAAGGTTTGTGAGAGTGCAACTGAAGAAAGCAGCCATGGAACGGGGTCAAGTTAAAGGTGCACAGGCAATCACATCCTGGTTTTAAGAGCTTAATTTTGCAAGCCTAATGAATGTTACTTTTACCTGGACTCACTGAATGTGAAGGGGTGTATTTCTTTCTGGTTTCCTGTGCTGATGGAAGTTGTTTCTGACCCAGCATAAGCTGTTTCCTGACAACCATGCTGTCTTCATCCAGCAGATGCAATTGGTGACTTGACTGATTGATTGATTGATTGATTGATTTGTGTTGGATGGACCTGTGAACTCCGTTTTTGTCTGTCCAGTAAAATACATACACCTTGAGGGGTCAGTCGCCACCCCTGACGTTCAAACATGGACCTGCTTCAGAGGTGGGAGCATTTCACCGGGCCAGCTGAGCCTGCATGGGCCTGTCACAAAATCTGGGGGTGTCTGGAGCTGCAGAAGGATTTAAAAGGTTCAAAAAACATTCAGCAAGGAAGATGGGAGGGAGAGGAAAGAGGAGGAAAACAAGAGAACGAAGAACAACTAACAGATGAGAGGAAAGAGGTCACAGATATCTGCTGTTGCTATTGCGGCTATTTTCACACCTTGCTCCAGTCTGCTGCCTCCAGCAACAGAAAGATGCATTGCACGGAGCCCAGGAACATCGTGTTCAAAAGACTGAAATGCACTGAAATGGTGTGAAAGTCACAGATGTTGAACCCTGACAGGGTATTCCGTGGCCTGCCCTGGTGGGATCCCACTTAAGAGGTCTTCAGGGCAGCACAAAAAGCCTGCACGGTTCCACGTGCGGCTGGATTGGGCCTTCTGGGTGCTGCCCACATGAAGTTTGTCAGGACGTTGCGTTTGGACCTGTGCAGCTTCCCGATCTGGAGCCCATCATCACCCTCACCTGAGTGCCGCAGGAACAGGAGCACTCCAGAAGTTAATTAAATTCCCACCCACCACCTGGTCTGCTCCTCCTCTTCCCAGTGCTTCACTTTGCGCTTTCAAACAGAACAGCGTGAGAGGGGAGGGACTGTAATTATTTAGCTCCTTGGAGCTAGCTCCGCAGTGCCTCATGGCTTGTTAATTACAGTTTCATCTGTGCTAGTTAGTGGAGGACCAGAGAGCATGTGGGGGCACACGGGCCGGGGGGGAGGAGGGTCTCAGCAAAGTCAGGCAGAACCCAGGAGGGCTGGCAAAAGGGAGAAGCCAGAGTGAGAGGGGGTGGAGGGGCAGGGGACAGGGGGGGAACAGGGAACAGAAAGCAACTGGGAAGCAGAGGAGGGCAGAGGAAAAATAAAAGGGAAAGGAAGTGGTGAGTATGGATAGCAGCATGGTTTGTCTGTGGAGCGATGGGCGAGCAGGTCGCACTGCCATGACCCATGCGTGTGCTCTCCTCTGCTTCACGCCATGCCCACCAGTGCAGTGCAGATAAAGACCCGCGCTGCAGCACCAAGTGCTGGATGTTCCTTAGTGCAGCTGTGCCGACATTGGCTTCTGCGGGACAGAATCACTTTCACAACATATTGAATCTCCTGAGAGAAAATATTTCCTTTCCTAAACCATCCTAATTTTCTCACTGAATGAACAAAATAATTGCAGTGGTGTTCTGCCTATCTCCCGGTACAAGCAAATAAGAATGCTCAACATTTTCAGCGGAAAATAATAATAATAATAATAATTCTCCTGTAACGGAGAGCTGACACTTTGTGGAACTCACACGGGACGCCCATCTGCCTGGGATGTGTCAGCACCGCAGGATCTTTGCCGCTCGCAGAACACCAGGGCTTGCACAGGAGGGTGGGGGGACAGCGATGCCGTTTCTCCTCCTGTTGGGCAGGACAGCGCCCTGCTGCCCCTGCGGCGTGGTCAGCCCGGGCTGTAGCACGGCAGGGCATGCAGGAGCACACAGCAGAGGCACCAGCGGCACTGGGAGGGCAGGCTCGTCCCCTCGCCTGGCTCTCTGAGCTCCTCTGCTGTGGTAGCAAAGGACACAAGGAAATGGGGAGGCTGCTGCTCACTTGTTTCGCTTGTCCGTGGATCCGCCACCCACTGGAAAGCATCATTTCTGATGCCCCCTGCCATAAGGGTCCTGTGCTTAGGGGAAGAGCAGAACATTCAAGATGTCCAAAACCAGATTATTTAAAACAGTGTTATGGAGTTAAGAAGATGCAGGTATTTTGTGCAAAACCATTTTGGGTTTATCTGCAGCTTCTGAAATGAATACATGTGAATTTCCTCTTTTGACAGAAGTGAAGGGACAACTCAGAGCCAGAAAAGGAGCATCAAAGACTTGATGCTGCGTTGCCAATAGTTTTTCACTCCAACTTCATGATTGCCATTTTATTTTGGCAGCTCCTAGTCACCGTTTCTCTCTCTCTCTCTCTCTTTTTTTTTTTTTTTTTTCCCTGCAACATTTCTCTTAAGGAACCACTAGTGATGACCCGTGAGACAGTGTGTGAATGCTCTGCATTGTATAACGCTTTGACATTTGGCATTCCTATGGCATTATCCCCCATCAATGCAGAATAAGTTGTCAGAGCATGAAATTGGTATTTTTACATATTCTTAATGTACAGATGTCAGTCTGTAAGCCATGCACAAGCATTATGATTAAATTCTTGGTTTCTTTCTTTGCCTGTGGACAGATCTGTTTGGAAGATCCTTTTGGGGGGGGGGTTATAGAGAAAAGTCACGGCCTCAAAAAGTAACAATTTACTTAATAGCACTATCAAAAGGTGAAAGCTAAGTTTTAGACATTGTGCACCAAGTGCAGTACAGACTCGTAAGTACAGAGCAATGGGGTTCGATTTTTAGCACCTGTGTTTCTGGCATGGTGGCAGAAAGTGAGCAAGTACCAGATGTGTAGACAGGATATAATCAGTGACCCAGTGTCTGGTGCCAAATACATCAACATGTTCCAAATCAAATCTGCTCAGAGTGTACAAGTTTGTTATTCTGTGCTAATGACCATGTAAGAATGACAGACCCTTATGGGAGGATGAGTATGGCTAGACATAATGTACAGGAAGGAAGAAGAGGAAGGGTATGAAGGAGAATCCACACTGCACTCCAGATTGCTTGATGTGGTTTGTTTGAGGAGGAACTCTTGAAAGTTACCTGCTCGAAGGCAGATCAGCCTCTCTACCCTCTGCTGTCCGGCCCTGGTTCAGGGAGCTGTGCAGCTAATGGAAACAAACATTGGTGCAAAATGATGCAGGAGGCTGTGCAGTCTCCGTCACTGGGATTTTCCAAGGCAAGGAGCTTGGACTGAAGATATTTGGAGGTCCTGCCCAGCCCGTGTTTACCTGAAGTCCTGCTCTCTTGTAGGTAACAGAACATGAGGATGTTCGGCTCTTACATGCCACTCCATCCTTCTCAAGTTCTTCTTACTTCTCCTTATCTTTTGTCCAAAAAGTGTTTGGCATTGTATAGAACTTTGTCCTGGAGCTGCTGCTTACACCACGTCTAGATATACACGGAGTGGGCTACAGAAGGACACCACTTGCTTGGGCAGCATCCCAGTGCTAGGGGTGAAGATGGGCTGGGAGTGCTGTCAAAGGATGCTGGCGAAACAAGAGCTGTAAAATGAAAAATGCTGGGAATACGGGATAGAAGAGGAAATTGTCAGAGGACGCATGATGAAGGAAACTGGGATTATTGTGGGGAAAGATGCAGATAAGAATATAGGGAAAAAAAATAATAAAAAAGTTATACACTCTGTTAGTTCCAGTAGTTATTGCAGAAATTGCTAATTGATGACACCCTTACTCAAAATTCATGAGCATGAATAAACAAGATGCCAGTTAGGTCTCGTTTTCAGCACAAAATTTATTCCTAAAGACAGTTCAGGAGTGAATTTAAAAAGCCATAGACACAATAAAATGCTAGAAAAAATCTCAGGCTGCTTTATGATGTGACTTGATGTGACTGAGAAGTTCCAGTCTTTGCAACCAAATTTCTGATGGCAGGGTGTGTATCTGCTGCTAGGGCCACATGGCCAATATATAAACCCTATTTCACAGGCTCGGGGGCTGTCTGCAGCCCCCATCCCAAATCTGTCACAGCTAGTGGGGGGTCTACCATTGCCTTGTGTGCAGATGGGCTAGTACCTCCCATCCAAATGCCTGTTCACATCTCCCAGGTGTATGCCACCTAACACAGTTATTTTGTTTTGAAAGTGATGGACCATTTATGCTGAAGGTGATGGACCATCTTACCTGGAGCCCTGCAATCAGCTCTGGGCTCCCAGCACCAGGAGGACACAGAAGTATTAGGACAAGTCCGGAGGAGGGCCACAGAGATGATGAAGGGCTGCAGCACCTCTCGTATGAAGACAGGCTGAAGGATTCGGCGTTGTTCTCCTCATCCTAGAGAAGAGGAGGCTCTGAGGAGACCTTATAACAATTTTCCAGTACCTAAAGGGGGCTGCTGGAGGGCTGGGGAGGGACTCTTTGTCAGGGGGTGTAGAGAAAGCACAACGGGTAAGGGCTTGAAACTAAAAGAGGGTAGATTTACATTAGACATAAGGAAGAAATTCTTTGATGTGGGGGTGGTGAGGCGCAGGCACACATGGCCCAGAGGAGCAATGTGTTTCCCCAGGGAAAACGTTTCTCTCCCTGTCACTCCTGTCCATCTTCTGGTTGTTGGGTCGAACTGGGAAACGCAGTGTCTGGGACTTCGGCCAAGTACCTACCGTGGGGTCCGCAGGGTGAACCGGACACCGAAGCCTTTAAGCAGATGTTGTGTCTCTGTTGGTACCTGTCACCGAAAGTGCTGGGAGCACAGGAAAGTAATCTGCATGCAGTACCTCGACTCCGTTGCTGAAGCCAGTGTAATGTGAAATATATGAATGAATTTCTTCTGAGAAATGAACCAAAGCCAAGCAGTTTTGGCAACTGCTTAAGCGGTGCTCTGAGACTGCAGAAAAATTGCCGTCTTGCACTTTTGGTCCGGGAAGCAATGGGCAAAACAGCCTTTCACTACAAGCCTGAGTTACAGTGGCCTACTTCATAACCACAGGTTTCCCTCCAGTGCACTCCACAAGGCTGCAGGTCTTCCTCACCAGGCCCAGAAATAGATGTAAATTTGAGCATGAATTGTTCTGCCTGAGAAAGGACAACACACTGGACCTTCTGCATGAAGTGGTCTATCATTTCAAGGACCTCAGGGCCTATATACTCAGGAATATGCAGTTTATCACCAAAAGCAGGCTAGCAGAGGAGAAAATAATCCATGCAGTGAGTGTAAAAGGGCATTCCAGAGCTAGTGGGCAACTTCCATTTACTGGAGAAAATATTTGTTTTCCCAACCAGGGTATGAAATTAATTCTGGTAAGGAGAAATCTAAGTCATGGTTCTCTCTGCAGGATTTCTCCTACTTCATTAAACTCTGACATCTCCAAGGGAAATCCACATTGTTACATTGTCACTTGTGCCTGAAAAAAAGCGTGTGTCAACGCTTAATACAAGTTTATTTTTCCATCTTGTTTTGCAAGCGTAGTCGTGTAGCAAATCAAACGGAAGGCTTTTATTTACTTGTTAGCATTAAGTGTGTGGCACGCCATAGGTTTAAACAAAGGCATTAACACAGATCTGGAGCAAAGTCCGTCTGTGCCAGTGGAAGATGTGGTCCAAATTTTCAGCAGCTCTGTGAAGGGTGTCCCTAGCTCCAACGCCAGCGTCCCTGGTACGTTGCCCCGTGACAGCGTGCGACATGTCAGGGCGGCAGCATCAGGGCAGCTCAGCCTCGCCGGCTGTCCCCTCTGCCTACCAGCACCCTCACTGCGAGGAACCCATCTACCCGAGGTAGGTTGGTGATGCTCCTACCCAGCATAACCTCTGGCTCTGTTCTCACCCAAAGGACCGAGCACTCCTTCTCTGCAAACAGCACCAGCAGTGTTTTTATGTGCTCTTTCAGACAACCAGGAGAAATGCCACGGATGCGCCTGTAAGAACAGGTCCCCAAGAGAAATCATCTTCACGCATGCACTGGGCAAATACACGTTGACTACAATATCTACTACATGTTGTAGTCCATCTTAGCCTACTCCCATATACATGTGTTTTCATTAAAAACACAGCAGGCTTTCCAGCTTATGCCATAGCAACAGTGTGACCCCCCCCCCCCCCCCCGTCTGTTTTCTGTGTCCCACACCAGCTCGCAGTGTTGGGGTTGGCCCCTGGCTAAGCCTGGAGGTGAGGCTGTGAAAGGACTGACCATTTCCAGCCCTCCCACCCCTCAGCAGCTATTTCTGCTTCTGCAAGGAGCTGAAAGCAAAGAGGAGCCAGGAGTGTGACGTTGGGTGCTGGGGACAGTGAATTTGCTTGCTGCCGTTGCAAATCCTGCAGGGGCTCGGTGAGGATTGTTGTATGTTTTGGCATGGCACCACGCTCCCTTGCTGCACAAGGCCCGTGGGCTGAGCTGCAGAGCAGAGGAAGGGGTGGGAGACAAGAACAAGAGCAGAAACACAGAGGAAGGGAAAGGACGCAGGCAGCACAATGTCAGGGATGTTAGGGAGTGAACCGTTGTGCTTTCCCTGCATCACAGGAGGGACAGAGGTCCCCCCTGGCATTTAAAATAAATAAAACACAATGCTCATCAGCAAAAGATGCCGTTCCTGTTCAGAGGCTGCTGCTCCTTCTGTGGAGAACTCTGGGCACGTGGGGGTGTAAGTCCCATCGGTCAGCCAAGGGACCTTTATAAGCTACCGCAGGTACTGAGGTTGCTCTGGAGAGCCCCTGTCTTGGAGCCCCCATGGCCAGAGTGTGCATTCAGCTGTTACGGGGATGAGTGGGACAACCAGACCTACTCGTGGCCCTAAATAAGCCTGCATGTTTCCCAAAGGCAGGTTCTGAAAGCCAGGCTGGGTAGTGGGGGTGTGAAGAAGCATGTTCTTGTACTGGGGAGGCCCAGGGTCCCCGACAGAGGCGTGGGCAGCCCCTAGAGCAGCAGGAGAGGGCCCTCCAGGCCGAGGAGCCCACACGGGGCAGGATGTTGCCTGGCTCCTGGAGAAGGATGGAGGGGAGCAGAGCAGGCATCCATGGCCCAGGCAGGCAGCACCCCGGGGAGGAAGCACACGTGTCCTGACAGGGCCAACACGCCGTACGTCCCACCCCCTGCCACTCCAGGGCCTGCTCCCTGCCTGGGGATGAAGACAGCCGGGGGGCAGCCTGAGGAGGCCTTTCCGGATCGCAGCGCTCCTTTACAGCCCGCGGCGCTTGCGGCCGAGGGTCTCGTGGCTCGCGGTGTCTGCGGTGCCTCTGAGCGCCAGAAGCTGGATCATTTGCCGTGCACAGAGAGGCGTCCTGAGGTGGCGAAGCCTGAGTGTCCGCATGAGCCCAGCCGTGCATGGTGTCCACCTGTGGCTGGCGCAGGGTGTTTGCTCTCTGCTTCAGAGGCACATCCCCGGGGACGCTGCAGGAGCAAGGCACCGTGTCTCCTGTGAAGGCAAATGGGACAGGCGAAGCCTAGGCAAAGCAGGCAGTTGCTCGGGGCAGCTGGCTGCAGGGGGGCAGCCCTCGGCCCTGTGCCGGGCAAGGGAAGGGCGGCGGGAGCGTTGTGTCGGGGGGCAAGGGACTGCGGCTGCCCCAGGCAGGTGGGGACGGGGTGGTCATGCATCTGCCGGTGGACAGCATGGTGGCTGCCATGACGTGCCTGGGGCTATTTTTAAATGTCGCCACTTTGCCTAACTGCATTGTTACCCTAATTGCGGCGATGTAACTGGCTAAAAATGCTTAAAATGTTTCAGGGCTACTAAGCCTGTTCAGATGTTGCACACCTCTAGAAGCAGGATGGCCCAGAGGAACACAGGTGGAAATGTTTCATACAGCAGAGCTGGGGTGAGGTGATGGAGAGGAAAATTCCCTAGGAGACAGATCTAGGAGATGTTTCTCTGGAGAAACATCTGCTATGTCCAGCAGGAAGAAGACATTAGGTCTTTTCAGTTGAATTCCCAGCATTTACTGGACAGGAATTTCCTTTGGAAACCTCTTACATGTGTCTTCCCTGTGCTGGGAGGCAGGCTGGCTGTTCATCAGTGCTGAGGCGTGTTAACGCTGCTTGTGAAAAATGTGACAGCTCTGAGGTCCACTACTGACATTTAGGAAAAGACCCAAATTCTGGTGACCTGCTGGGTCTTCCTTCTTTCCCTTGGGAGGCAAAAGCCAAGACAGAAGGGGAACGCTTACCCAGGACACCCAGCTCAGGCCAGGCTGAAACAGATGAGTCAGAGTTAATCAAAGTGGCCCAGGCCTAGGGCCTGAAAAACAAGCAAGGGGAAGACAGACAAGCTGCTGCTTAGTGCTGGTGGAGGTCCAGTTCCAAGTAGCCGTTTGTCTTCTGTTCATACACGAACCAGCAGTTCACAATGCCCCCCGACATGTGTGGCTTTCTGCAGAGACAAGTAAATGTGGAACCCTGAGCAGTGTCCCACTAAAAGTGGAACACTTACAGAAAAAAAAAAATATATATACATATGATCAAAATAGTGCTTCTAAGAAGCGTATTTCTGAACAAACAAACAAACAAAAAATACTAGGGGTACATCAGTGAGTGTTATTATTATTATTATTTTGAGAAACAAATATTTTTTATCAAAGCTTTCTCAGGAGGAAAAAAAACAAATAAGCAAATAAACACACACACAAAAATGAAAGAACAAAAACAACCATCGCCTGAACCATACTCGCAGCGTGGAAAATTTCAGCCAGAACTCATAAAATCTGGTGAAGTTGTAAGCAACCAAAGATCTTACAATGCCAAGTGATGGCCACGCTCAGTTAGGCAGTGACGCTCGAGTTGCCTATAATTAGGCAAGGAAACGTGTGCATGCCGGAAACTATACAAACAAGCTATGAATAGCTGCTTCATTTTCACTCTTCTTCAGCAAGCAGCTGGGGCCAGGCGGATCCCAGCACCTTGCTGGCGAGGCTGCGGCCAGCCAGGCTGGCCCCTGCTCCTGCCCTGCGGTGTGGGACGGGGTTGAGCCCCCACGGTGTCCCCAGCAGGCTGCTCCTCACCCTCTTTTCCGCACAGGGCACGTGGCAGCAGTCAGAATAAGGTGCCCGCTGTGGGCTGTGCCCTGCTCTGTGGGGAGAAGGGCCACGCTGGGGCCAGGGCTGCTGGTGGCTCCTCATGGAGACCCAGCGTGGTCCTCGTCTTCCCACCGGTGAGCACAGAGCAGGTGCTGAGCAGGCCTGTCCTCCCGCGTCTGCAGACACACAGACCCCGAGAACCGTGTCCCATGGTGGAACGCAGATGGCAGAGTGAGACGCACGGGTTTTTACCGGTGGGTTTGTTTGGTGATACATCCCTTCCCAGTGCTCACCTGGGAGTCCGAGACCACCACCAGGGCATGCTGTGACAGGCTTGTTCTTCAAATCCATCCCCAGCTGTTCACGCCCTATTACACTACTCGCCTGTAAAGCCAGGAGACATTTCTGACAGTGGCTGGTTTTGTACGCGTTGTTATGATGTTCGTTGCAGATTTCCAATAGCACAGCCGTGCAGCTGCAGATTATCATGAGAGATGGGCCACAGCAGTTACTGAGCTGGAAGAGAAGAGCATCTACCTCTGCCTCCTGCTGTGCTGGACTTCACATGGGCAAAGGCCTCTTGTAGTCTGGGATCATTCCCTGGAGCACCTGCACTCTTCTTCCAGGTCTGGTCCCGGTCCATGGTTCAGTCGATGGAGAGCTTTGACAAAAAACATCATAAGTCAATATTCCCTCAGGAATTATAGAAGGAAAGGAAGGGAGCCTAAAATGGAGAAAGAAGTCAGACAAGCCCTAGTGAAAGAGAAGACGTGGTGGCTTTGTTCAAAGCAAGTGACGTTCAACATGGCCAAGTGCTAGGTCTGGCACTTTGGCCACAACAACCCCATGCAGCGGTACAGGCCTGGGACAGAGAGGCTCAAAAGCTGTGCAGAGGAAAAAGATCTGGGGGTGCTGGTTGATGCCTGCCCAACCATGAGCCTGCAGCCTGCTCAGGTGGCCAAGCAGGCCAACAGCATCCTGGTCTGTATCAGGAATAGTGCAGCCAGCAGGGCCAGGGAGGCTTTTCTTCTCAGAAAGAGAAGTCAGGCATTGGGATGGGTTGCCCAGGGAGGTGGTGGAGTCACCGTCCCTGAGGGTGTTCAAGGAAAGGTTGGACAGGGTGCTTAGGGACCTGTCTTAGAGGGTGACGTTGGTGGTAGGGGGATGGTTGGACCAGACGATCTTGGAGGTCTTTTCCAACCTTTATGGTTCTATGGCACCATGCGCAGTCCTACGGCCTGGGTGCAGAGGAGTGGTTGACACATGCAGCCTGGCAGGAGCTTTCCTACCACAGAGGCCCGGAATGCGGGCTGTGGGGATCAAGCACACAGTGGTGGATTCAGCCCTGAGTGAGCAAGACATACCTTACCCACAGCCTCGGATTCGGGTCTCTGTCACTGGATGGCACGTTGTGAAACCCAAGGCTACTCTTTGCTCACTGCACGCGTCCCCCACGGTACCGGCGGCAGCCTCAGCAAGCTCCTGCACGTTCTCAGGCGGGCCCAGCAGCCCGGGGCAGGGGCAGCGCGGCTGGCTGGGTGCATGCCAGGAGGTCCCGGTGCTGGAAGTGAATGGCTACAGCCAAACCAAGCTGAAATGCTGCTGGGCACCCCTGCTGTTGTCCACCTGGCGTGAGTCACGCGTCCTCCGGGAGGGCGCATGCCACCATGAGGCCCAGGGTCCAGGAGAGGGGAGAGGTTTCTCAGGGTGAAAATCACAGAGGAGAGGGGGCACCTGTGTGGATGACACAGGATCTAAAGGATAAGGGATCAAACCCTACCCCAGAAAGGGAAAACACATTCCTCTGCTGTTCAGTGGAAAGATGATCCGAAAAACTGATTCCCTGCTTCTCCTTTCCGAGTTGCTCCCGCCTGGGACAATTAGATGCCAGCAATTATCTCTGCAGTAGTGGTGTGGAAATGTGCCCTGCTGGGGTGGTGTTGAATAAATAAATAAATAAATTCTTCACTCTCCATGACTGTCCTTCCCCAGGAACCTCTGGGAACTCTGCCTAGTTATAGAGGGCTTTGCGTTCAGCAGACTTACTGCTGCCTCACAGCCCCTGTCACAACAGGCACTGCCCTGCTTGCTAGTCTATAAAATGCGATCTGGTGCTCCTTTGGTGCCATCCCCTATTAGTGGGGAGACAGGCGGATGCTCCAAGCGTTAGTACGTAAATGTTCAAGTAAAATTACTCATTCATATAGCTGCAGAAACACATTGGTCACCGTGTTACGGCACCACCTGAGAGACATACGCTTAAGAGGAAGTGCTAGGAAAAGGGCTGTTAGGATAAACCACGGGGGTTTGGGTCCAGAGAGTCACTGCAGTATATTTTAACACTGGCTTATCTATGATGCTGATTTATAGAAAGGACCAAAAATCTTTCCAGTCTTTGCCTTGCTTACTTATAATTCATTAATTTCTGCTAGTGTTGCAATACTTTTTTTTAAAAAAAAAAAAGCAGAATTTCCAGCCCAATTGACCTAATGAGGCTTCTTTGATATATGCATATTATATATGCAGATCTTCCAAAACAAAGCACTTAAGAATTATTTTGAAATCAAGCTTTCCCTGATGTCAGCTTGCCCTGTGTGGTGAGCTCATGCAGCATTGCCTCCTATCTATATATTTAGTATACCGCATCTGCTGAAGCACCGTGGATTTTCCAGGATGTTTTCTGAGGTATTTAGATTAATTTCAATGTTTACAACATATTTGTTGTTCATTAAACGTATTTACCCAGGCTAACCCAACACGAAAGAAATTATCTTGTTTACAGTGGAATCTTGACAAAAAATACATGCAGAAAAGATAGACAAACACACATAAACCTGGATTGCTGAGTGGAACATTGATTTGCTGCCACTTCCAATTTTTCTCATTAGAACTTATTTTATTTGAACATAACTCAGTACTCCGTGTAAATGTGAAGTTGTTAATCTTATTACTATACAGAAAACAAATTAATTATTATGCATGATATTGGAAATGGGTTGTTAGGTTGCCATTGGGAAGATTAGAAAAATACACTCATTACTTCAAATGATATCTGATATACATGTACAACTCTGTTTTAAAAATCATTTGCAATGTTCAGATAGTAAATGCAGCAAGTAAAGAGAGCCCTTCTTCTGGGTGATTTTAAGATTTCAGGCCCATGTTCTGAGGGTTGAATTAAGGACTGTAATTTGCACTCAGACATTTGTATTTTAAAATGCCAGTACTGAGAGACTGCAAGTGAAGTTAGCCTGAATTTCATCCTGCTGCAATGTGGCATTCACTATGCTGATAGAATGAAATGCTATGAGATCTGGGTGGCTCACCTCAATGGGAGAATGCTCTGCATTTCAGGTCTGCACGTCCACTGTTTCGTCTTTATAACACCCTAAAAACATTTGGACATGGATGGAGAAAGCCCATTCGTGGTATTCTTTTTCTTCCTCTTTTTTTTATTTATTATTATTATTATTTTTAATAATACTACTAAGAGTCAGAACAGAAACAATACATCAGGTGTCTTCAGTGAAACTTGTATACCTTCTGGTGTACTGGGAAACGAGGCTGTAGTTAGGACTTACAGCTCCTGTGATAGTAACAACATCTGCCAGAGGGTGTGTGCAGGTTTGAGGAGGGTTTGGAGTGGAAGGGAAGCTATTCTGCTCATATTCTGCCTGGCTGGGGCATGCTAGTTCCTTGCTGGTGAGGCAAAGAGAATTGCTGGGGTGGGTGACAAGTTTTCTCCTCCTGTGGGAATGCCAGCCTCTTGGCCGAGTGATGGAAAGGACAGGCATGGAGAGGCTGGACTGTAACGCAGTCAGCAAAATAACATATATATATATATATTTGGGGGGGGTGTTGTTGTTTTTTTAATGCAGTGTCCTCTTAATATCTATTGGCTTTACATGCTCACAGACTGTCTCTTGTAGCTTCTGCTCTGCAGCATTGCAGATGCAAATATGTTACTTTTTCCAAGGACAGCTATCAGACCGATGAGTTTTGGAAAAAAAAGTATGGTAATATTATTTGATACAACAGAGTGAGTAAAAACCAGTGGAGTGTTTACACGGATCTTTATCTTGCTCATCATCCAGGCTAATGCTGATTTTGTTTGTTTGTTTTCCTGATCACGTAGATCAGGACCACTGCAGGATATGTTGAGTGGTGCCCTCCAACCCTAAAGCTCACCTGGGCAAGGGGGACACAGGACCCCTGCGTTCTGTGCCAGAGCCTTTCCATTTTCTTCAGACCGAGTCCTTTTTTTCTTTGTGTGAACTTGACTCATCGTCCGTTCAGCACACTTACCTCCTCGGGCCTGGACAGACCTTCCTTCTGGCGTACCACGGCCGTACCTCGGGGTTCTCCTCTCTGCTGAGCCAGACAGGCAGGCAGGGACCCTCCTGCTGATACCCCTCTGGGCTACAGCGCCCAAACCCAGCCGGGTTTCCCCCTACCCTCCTGGCCAGATGACAACAGCCGACAAGAGAGCTGGTGGCATCTGTCTTTGCAGGGCTGGCAAGTTTCACCTGCCCCAGGCAAGGCTGGAGTACACAGCAGGACTTTGGCTGTGAAAGCTGAGGGATCGTGGGGTGGGGAACAGACTAAGGCAGCCTCGAGAAAGAGCAAGATCTTTGTGGGAACCTCTAGTTTTGAGGGATATCTTCCAGCTGGCGGCTGACACTGTGCCCATCAGGAAACAAGGGCTTTAAAAACGTCCCATGTGCCTGGCTGCAAAACTTCTGAAAAAAGTCCGCTGAGGTCATAATCAAGGTAATGCATGTCCTGCAGGGCAAGAAATAGAGGCAGAACTGAAATAGCATCATTAATGAGCAATGTAAATATCAGAGCAGAGTGGTAAAAGCGGCGAGGAAATTCCCCTAAAGGATGTTTTGTTTCCACTGCAGTGACGCTACATGCGAGGGTTCATCTCTGCAGCCCCTGCCGGGCCCGGGGCTGCCACCAGCAAGGCTGAGAGCACCTCCAGCCTGCAGGACGCCGGTCCCGCGAGCCCGCGCTGGCACCGCTTCACCCTCCCCACTTCAGCTGCAGTACAGCGTTTTCATCTTCCACGTCTAATAACCTCCATGCAGCTGTGTGACTGGAGGTAAGCAGTACCCGGAGGTAAAGAAATAGGTTTCTGTACTGTTCTTAAAGTCTCCGGTTAACTACAGTCCACTGTGTGACGATGAAGACCAGAGCTCTATGGCACCTGCTCTAAACACCACCGCCACCCCCCGGTTTAGAGTGAATGCAAATAAAGAAAAAGAAGTTACCCCAAAAATACCTAAAGAAAGGGGGAAAAAATATCTTCTGTGGTAATTATTCTCAAAGGGATGCAAGGACTAAAATCACCCCGCCACAATAATTGTACGTGCCTAAACTGTTATGGGTTATTTGCATCCTGAACGAAGCGCCTTTTGGCATCACCGCTGCGGGATGAGTCCCACGCCAACGTGGAGGACATCAGGGAGCAGTGACCACCCCTGCTGCGGGAGAGGTGAGGAACCTTACACTGGAAGCAGGAAATATCAAAGCACAAGCGACACTCAGGGCTGAGCACAGAGTTTGCTCGTGCTGGACAACACCCACAGCTGGAGGCTGCTGCTGCCTCTTTGAGTGTTTTTCCAGGCCTGGTGGCTTGATGCACTGCCCCATTTCCAGGAGAAAAAAAATAATAAAATGTTTTTCTGGGTGTAAATTACCATGAGGCTAATGACTTGGGTGCAGGTGAGAGAAACCCACCAAGAGCAGGATGAGAGGAACCCATCTTCGAGAGTACAAGGTAAGAATTCATAAGAATTCATCCCAGCCCCCATGAGTAAAATGACTGATGAGGTGCAGGTAGCAAAGGTGGTGAAACACTCTCCTCTTGTTTTTATTTTTTAACCCATGGGCAATGGACTTTGCCCATGGCAGTGGAGAACACTCCAGCTGGTTGCTGAGAGCACGGCGACGGAAACACCGAGCAGCATACCCAAGAGGAAGGTAGCAGGGCTGGCAGTGGACCTAATTGCACTCCGGGCATCACGGCCAGCACGAGGGCCTGGCCCATTTTGCCTTGGTCCCTGCAGCACCGGGGGCCTGGCTGCAGCTGCTGGGTGGGAAAGCCCCCGGCCGGGGGCTGCAGCCTGGTGCCAGGGGCCGCGGCCAGCGGAGAGCCCGGCCCCGCTGCCACCAGTGGCTCGTGCTCGAGTTATCGCACGGGGCAGGTGGCTGTCAGGGGGTTGTGTTCCGGCAGCTCAGCTCCCCAGGGGCTTCTGAAGAGCCGTGAGGAGGAGAAGGGTGCAAGACCAGGCTTTTTGCCTGCTTCAGTCCCTGAGACCTGCACAGCTTGTGGTGCGAAAGGCAGGCTTGTTGCAGGTAGACCTGCTGTGCCATACGGGGCCTTGGGAAGGGTTTTGGGGTATGCGTATGAAAAGAGATAAAAAACTAGAGAGCCCCAGTCTCGCCTGTCAAAAATACATCTGCTTCTCCGTGATAATGAGGGGAACATCTGAGTCGCTCTACTTGGTACTTCACAGATGTGAAAATCCAGTGTTTCTGGCAAATTTCTCTGGGGCACGACCTTTGCTTGTCCCAGGTCCTAGCTGCACCTTTAAGGAGGGCTCAGCATCCCAAATATGCATCCCGGCCGAACCCTTCCGAGCGCACGTCTGGCCAGGATTATATCCAGAACTGCCGCGAATGAAAAACCTTCCTGAGCTGTAACAGCGAGGTCTGGGGCCTGAAAATATGCAAATGTTTCCATCCATCCCAGCTCCCCGCTCCTTTGAAAACCTGCTGCGAACACGCAGGCCTTGCAGCACAAAGGCTGCGGTGACGGGCGTGAGAAAGACGTCCACTGAGGGGTTCTTGCAGTAGGGGCTGTGGTTCCCAAAACTGCTGCGGGAGGCCTTTCTGCAAGCATTGAAATGTTCTGGGTAAAATTCCCACCTAACGCGTGTGCTGTGACTTGTCTAGTAAATATTCCAGGGGGAAAAAAAAAAAAAATCTCTTTAGCTAGTTAGAAGCAAAATCTGCTAAGATTAAATTTTTTTGGCAGCTAAGATTTACACCAGTATCTATTTGTGTACATACATGGCAGCATGGTGATGGAGACGTATTAGCATCAGTAAGCTAGAAGGAGCAGGGGATGCTTTATTAGGTTCCTGCACGCACTGAGCGCTGCCCATCTCCTGATCCTGGCCGTTTATTTGACCAGAGCTCTATCTGTTTGGAGGCTGTGACCCACCAACCTTTTTTTTTCCTATCCATAGGGGACAATTGGGATTTCACCATGAGACACAAAGTAGGAATGACGCTGGGTCTTCTGGGTTAACACCCTGGGTATGTCTCCCTAGGAACCCTGACAAAGCCGTAGGTTTCTTAACCTCCCTCCCTCTGTTTGCACTTCCTGAACGATTTTATGTCTAGCAAAGGGCTCAAAATCATCCGTATTTTCCTCCTTGCTGGCAACTGTTGGAAGCAGACTATTCAGTCAGTTCCTGCCTTTCGATGTTCCCGTCTTTTCCTAGCAATTCTCAAAGCAAAGGAATCAATCTGACTTTTTATTTTTATTTTTTTATGTTTTATTATTTTTTAGTGTTTAATAGCAGCAAACATGAACCCCACAGTGCTGGATGAAGGTGGGCTGAAATTTTCGTTCTTCGCTTTCTCAGGAGAGACTGGAAAAGGGAGCACGGTGCAGTACAGTCAGTCTCTTTCCTGCCGTAGCTCCCATCAACAAAACCCTCGTTCTTGGGCTCTTGGCAGCAAGGCCAGCACGGGCCCCTCTTTTAAAGACGCCGGTGCGTTTGGAGGGAGGCAGGCAGGGCTTGTACCCCAACGAGCCGTTCCTTCAGGCACGAGTGCGGCCCTGGCGCACTCTCGGACTCGCTGCTCGGCGCAGGAGCCACCCCGCAGCACTTGTGCCCCGCCACGGCCCCGCCACCGCCGTGCGTCCTGGCAGCCCTCCCCTGCGCGCCGCGGGGCCGCGTGGCACCTGGGGCCCGGCTGCGGCTCCTCACGCGGCTCTCAGGAAGGAGCAGGGGCCAGCATCTGCCGGGGCTCGGCCTGCCTCTGATGCGGGCTCGTTTTCAGCTGTGCACTTAAGCATGTCGCCAGGAAGAAAGTGACGCAAAGGTGATTTTTAAAAAAAAAAAAAAAAAAAAAAAAAAAACAAAAAAAACTTCTGTCTTGACCCCTAACTGCCAAAACAACCGCACTTGAGGGCAGGGAAAGTGACTGCCTGAGAGAAGGGATCAAAGCACTCGCTGCGGCCCGGAGCCCTTCCGCACTGGGCTGGTAAAAGAGCAATGGGCAGGAGCCAGGCTGTTCATCGCCGACACGCCGCGGTGGCCTTCTGCTCTGACACAGGTTTCTCTCGGGAAACGCGGTCCCCGGTCCCTGTATGGCTGTGGACTGCAGAAAACAGCCCCAGAGGCACGGGATGGGGCGGACGGGAGGAGCCCGTGGGGTGCAGGACAGAAAAAGGGTTCTGCAGGTGTCTGAGGCACGTTGCGTCCTGCTGGAAGCCACGCTGCTCCCTGCCGCAGGGCAGCGGAGGCCGAGTGCTCCTGGCCAGGACCCCCGACAGCATCCTGCAGGCACTAGGTGTGTGAGGGGAGAGCACACGTAACAGCACACGTCGGCCGACAAGGAGAAGTCTCGGCATTTCCTGCTCTCCTCTCACACTTGAAGATAAAAACCCGTCAGCCACAGTCGCCACTAGATCTCCCATCTTTTCATTTTACAATGAAAAATGGAAGAGGAAAAAGCACCGACGGTAATGCGGAAAAGAAACGCGTATTTCTGAACCAGCAGAGCACACCCTTTATTCCAGCTTCGGGGTACAACATCGTTTGTAGCAGCCCTCCCCCAGGCTTGGTATTGGAGGGTTTATTTCACAGGAAGGTGAGGTGATGCAAATGACCCGAAATGCGCTGCTGGGCCTTGGAAGCCCTGCGCAGCCCTCTGCTCCTCCACTTGCCCAAAGTTACAATTAATCACTTCTCGGGAAAAGGAGACTACCCACGCTGGCTGCTGCGCGGGGAGGCAAGGCAATGCAAATTCCTTGCTGCGGCGGTTCCACGTGGTTTGGCTGCGAACTGACACAACCCGCCTCAAAGAGTACTGGGGCTTCCTGGGCATGTGAGAGCGCGGTGGGTTCAGGGGGTTGCCCTCTCTCTTCCCAGCCCGGTGCACCAGAGAGAAAACGTGTGGCTCACTCGAGAGGAGGCAGCAGCCACTGTCCTGGAACACTCCCCAAAGGGCTGGACTGGCGCTGCACCACGTTTTCCTCTTCACTCCTTTTTTTTTGTCCGTTCACAAGAAGCACAACACAGCCCTGAGGCCAGGGATGCCCTCTGCCTGCAGCCGGGGCTCTGCGGTGGTCGGGGTGCTTGAAGTCCCGACCCTGGCAGTTGTCAGGTGCGGGTGCGACGTCACGGCCAAGCCGAAGCTCTTTGGGGAACAGCAGGATGCCACTTCGCAGACACCTTCCACATGGCTCCTGCTTGAGCTGCGGTCTCTTTCACGGCAGTTTCAAGCCCTGGTCACACCAGGATTGCCTTCAGGTACAAGCAGAAGACTGCTTTACCTGGGGAAGCACAGGGCAGATATTTCTCATGCCAGCCTCTATCGCTGTCCTGCTGCGCTATGTGGGTTTTTTTTTTTTTTGAATTATTATTATTATTATTATTGATGCCGGCGGTGGGCTTTTGTTTGTTTGTTCGTTTTCTGCCCCTCGGCAGGGCAGAGCCGCCGGGAGAGGCAAAACCCGAGCGCGCCCGTTCACACGGCGGGCTCAGGCCATCCGGTTATTTTCGTGTAAGCAAATGAGAGCGAAGAAAACGTTGGTGAAAAGGGAAGCAAGAGAGCAAGAGGCAGGAACCGGCCGGCCTCCCGCTGCGATGCTCACAGGATGGAGCGGGGCGGCCCGGAGCCGCCGTGCCCCTGGGGGCCTCGGGACCCTCCCAACCCGAAGGCGTGCGAAAAGCACGGCCCGGGCGGGAGGGGAAAGGGGGCTTCGGGAGCGCCGGCCTCCGGGTCGGAGCCGGGGAGGGGTCCGGGGCCGAGGGGCGAGTGGGGGCCGGCAGCCGCTCGGGGGGTGGGGGTGGGGGGGCAAACCCAAACCCCCGCCGGGCCCCGGCGTCGGAAGGCCGCAGGGGCACCTCCCCGCGGGGATCCAGCCCACGAGGGGGGCGCCGCGGGCCGGGACCCTGCCGGGCGGCTGCCCCGGCCCCGCCGCAGCTGCGGGCGGACGGGGACCCCTCCCCACGATTCCCCATTCCCCCCTCTGGCCGGCCCCCGGCTCCGCCGCCCGCTCCCCGCACCGGAGGCCGGGCGAGGCCGGTCCGAGGCCCCACGGCCCGCGTGGGCTCTGCCGGCGAAGGAGGTCAAACGCCAGCGGCGTCTCCCGGCGGCAAGCAAATTCGTTTCGTTTGCTCCAAACGCCCCGCTGGAAACGGGGCTGGGGAAGGGCTGCGGGCGCGGCTGTGGGAGCGTGGGGAGCGGACGCCCACGGGCACCGCCCGCGGAAATAAATACCTGCGGGTGCCGTGGTTGTGTGCGGAGGGACAGGGGCAGAGCCCCGGGGTCGGCTTTGCGGGCACGACCTCGCGCACGGCCCGGCTACGCGGGGATAGACCCGGTCATGCTTTTTCTTGCCGCCCATTTATTTATTTTCTTTCTGGAAAAAAAGAAAAAAAAAAAAAAAAAAAGCACTCTTATCTTTTTGTTGTTGTTGTTGCTGTTGCTGTTACATGTTTATTTATTTCCGGAACAACTTCACCCAATAAATAATTAAATAAATAGACAAATGAATTTCGGAGAGGCCGTAGCCGCGTGAATTCGCCCCCCTCCCTTCTCCTCCGTTTTTATCTGCGCCGCGGAGGCCCGTAGGGCCAGGCCCACCGGCCCGGTGCCCGCGGCGGGGCTGCCGCAGGGGCAGCGGCTGCAGACCGCGGCGCAAACGGGGGGCGCGAGGGGAGCCCGAGCCAAGCCCCCCTGCGCCTGCCGAGAAGGGCTCGGCACCTGCCCCCGCGTGCCCCCGGCCGGCTGCTGCCCCGGCCGTGCCCGGCTTCGTCTCGGCTCGGCTCGGCTCGGTGCTTCACCGTTTCTCCCGCGAGGCAGCGCGGAGAGGCTGAGCGCGGGTCTTTCGGGGACCGCCCGGCTCCCCAGCTGCAAACCCCCGCGTCGCCCCCGTCGGGAGCAGAGCGGGGCCCGGGGCTGCTGGGGCGTCAGCTCGGGAAGGGGAAGTTGGGGCTGCAGAAAAGTTGCTCGCAGCCCTCGCCCGGCGGGTGGCAGAGCGGGCAGGGCCGCCGCCGCCGCCGCCTCGCCGCCGCCGCGCTGCAGGCAGCCGAGGCAGCGCTGGAGAGGCGGTGGGCTGCGAACAAACTTTGAATCCTGCTACAACAGATGTCAGAGTTTTCTTGGGTTTTGGCTGCGTCTGGGGACATCTTGTGATGTTTTAGAGAACAGGACATGATCTCACATGGCGAGAAGCTCTTTAGTTTCTTAATCATTTCACGGTTCCTTCAGAGGCTTTTTTCCACCTAAAACGTTTAGTTTCAGCTCAGTGATCAGCTGCAAAAGCTCGGCGGGGAGCGGAAGAGTTGAATTATTCCAACCTGCGAGAGCCCCTCAAAAAAAGGGGGGGAGGAAGAAAACGAGAAAAAGAAGAAAAAGGAAAAGAGGAAAAATAAAAGAAAAAAAAAAAAAGAAAAGAGAAAAGAGGAGAGAAAAGAAGAGAAAAGAAAATAAGAGAAAAGAA
>CM021763.1:83993317-84098563 GCA_011075105.1 Heteronetta atricapilla | reverse complement strand
GCCCGCCCCCTCGCACACACCTTCCTGCCGCCCGCCGCCGCCGCCGCCGCCGCCGCCGCCGCCGCCTCGCCCCTCTTCCCTCCGCCGCTCCGCCCGGGCTCGACAAGTTCCCGCAACTCCCGCGCCGCCGGGAGCCGCGGCGGCGGCGGCTCGGCCGAGGGGGCACCGCCGGCCCCAGGAGCCTCCCTCCCGCCGGTGCTTTCCTCCGCCGGACGCGGCGACCCGCGGCCGCCCGCAGCACAAAGAGCCGTCGGGGCGCGCCGCTGCCGGGGACGGAGCGGGAGGCTCGCCGCACCGCACGGCGCCGGAGCCCGGCGGCGGACACCGCCGCGGCTGCATGGCGCTGTGAGAGGGCAGCGCACCGACGGGAGCGGCGCAGGGCTCCGTGCGGACGGCGACGCCGCGCTCCCTGCCCGAGGGAACAGCCGGACACTGCGACTTGTGCACGGGGATCTGCGCTTGGCCGCCGCTGTCGGATACCCAAGTTTTGGGGGCGTGCTTGCTTTTTCATCGTCATTATTGTTATTATTTTCCGCTCCGTTCCGTATTGCTTCCTCGGCGCCCCCCTCCCCCGAGCCGCACACGCGAGCGCCGCCGCCGAGCCGAGATCTGATCCGCGAGGCTGCCTGCTCCGGCTCCGGACCGCTCCGATGGAAATACACTGTAAGCACGACCCGTTTGCAGCAATGCATAGTAAGTAGGCTGCTAGTTCAACTTCTCTGACGCGGCAGGGCCGAGCCAGGCCGTGCGCGTTCGCGGACGGGGCCGCCGGGCTCGGTTCCCCCGCCCGCCCGCCGCTGCCGGCCGCGGGCTCCGCGGCGCCGGGGGGAGGCGGCGCCGTCCCGGGGGTCCCGCCCGCGGGCGCCGGACCCGGCCCCAAACGAAATCCCGGGCTGCGGCCGGTCGCGGGGCGCGGGGCTGGGCGGGCGGCCGCCCCCCGCACCCGTCCCTCGCGGCGCGGCGGGCGGGGGTCGCTGGGGTCTCCCGTCCCCGCCGGGGAGGCTGCTCGCGCCCGTCTCGGTGTTTTTGGCAGCGAGCAGGAGAAGGCGAAATTCTGCAGGCAGCCGGGCGGGTTTTCCTTTTATTTATTTATTTTTTTGGTTGTTGTTCTTGTTCTTTGTGTTTCTTTGATTTTTTTTTTTTTTCCCTGAGATTTCTCCTCCCGTAGAGAAAGAGGCGATGCGTAAATACATATACATATACACACACTCCTAACTACAATTTTCCATCTATCTATATATAAGACACGGGCTCGTGCGTGTATATATATATCTGTATATATACGTATATGTACAATCCCAAATCAAATATTTGGAAAGAAAGCTGCCCAGTGTTTCCGACGAACGGAAAAGTTTGCTCTCCGTTATTCCCGGTGTAGTCCAGCGTTTTCATATGCATTAATTAAAACCGAAAAAGCAGACAAATTCGAAGGGCACAAAGTGGGGACGGAGGGAGTTTTTTTCTTTTTCTTTCTTTTTTTTTTTCTTTTTTTTTTAACCATCTGAAGAAAAGCATAACAATTCCTTTCCGAGCTTTGCATCGGGAGCCGCGGCAGAGAACAAGTGGGTAGCAGCACTGGTTAAGTTAACAGGTCGTGTGCGATGGGCTCGCCCGAGATTTGTTGTGCTTGAGAGGTCGGGGGAAGACTTATCCATTAGCACAGTGTTATGTGAAATGACATCTTCTCTCACGGTGAGTTAAACGCTGCATTACGGCGAGAGATTGCGAGGAAATTTAAGGTAGAACTAATCTCATTTCCTGGTGCACCACAGCCTTTTAGCTAAAAGAAATTTGTTTTCGAAATAAAGCATCCAGCGACAGAGCTACAAATCTGTCTTTCTCCATCTGCCTCTCTCTTTCTCTCTCTCTCGTTATCTGCCTGTTCCTCTCTCTTTCCTTCTGTCCGTCACAAGATTTGGGAAGGTGTCTGGAGTAGCTCGGCGCAGGCGGGATAGTCGCCGCCGGTAGCTGGCTCCTGCTGCGCGTTAAGACCGACTTTTATCTTCCACCAAAACACAGCTTTGTAAAGCTGTGGTTATTTCTCTCCCTTGATTGCACCGAATCGCGCTTCAAAAAGGAGAACTAAAAAGGAAGGAAAAAAAAAAAAAAAAAAAAAAAAAAAAAAAAGAAAAAAAAAAAAAAAAAGCGATGCGGGGGCTCCGAGGGGGAATCGCAGGTCCCCGTACCCGCAGGGACCCGTTGTCGCGGGGCGCGTCTTCGCCGAGGTGAGCGCGAGCGGGCAGCGGCGCCTGCAGACCCGGAGGAGGAGGCTTCGCCTGGGGGCAGCGGGCATCGGCTGTGGGGGAAAACAGCGCGGGTTTCGGCGGCTCCCTCCATTAACCAAAGCCGTGGGAAATCGGCGTCTTCTGCAGGAATTTTGTTGAAAAAGGGAAGGGAAAAAAAAAAAATAATCTCTGCCCTCGCTCTGATACCACAGCTGTTGAGGAGACTTCATTGCCAAAGTATCTCCGGACTCGCGTCTCTCCTCGGGAAAGGGGATGGGGGAGGTGTTAAAAAATAAAAAATCCGAGCAGGAGATCCTGGTGCCACGTCCCAGAGGAGGGCGGCGGGAGCCGGGCGAAGGGCAGAGGGGCTCCCTCCCGGCGGGGGGAGCAGAGCCCGGCTGCGCAGCCTGCGGGGCGCCGGGGGGCCCTGCGCGGCCTCCGGAGCGAGCTGGGGCCGGGGCGGCCAGGCACCGGGAGGGCGACAGCGGGGCCACGAGCTCCGCGCCGTGCCCGCGTCCCGTCCCCGTCCCCGTCGCCGTCCCCGACCCCGCTGGGCTCCGCTCTGCCGGGAGGGCAGCGCCAAGGACCCGAGCCGGGGTCCCGCAGTCCCGGGTCGCGACCACCCGGCCGGGGCCAGCCCCGCACGGAGCTCGGGGGGCGCCCGGCAGGTGCCGAGGGGACGGCGCCCGGCGCTTCGACGCCGCTCCCGCTTGAGCGGGCGGTGGCAGGGCTGGGGGCGTCCCGCGGGCTCCCCGCGCCCCGCTCCAGCCCCGGGCGGGAGTCACCCGCAGCCTTTGTTCCCCCGGCGGCCGTGGGGTGGGCTGGGCTTTCGGCCCGGAGAGGGTCTCCAAAGCATATACTCTATTTTTTTTCCTTCCTTCCTTCCTTCCTTCCTTCCTTCCTTCCTTCCTTTCTTCTTTCCTTCCTTCCTCCCTCTCTCCCTCTCTCCCTCCCTCTGTCCCTCCCTCCCTCCCTCCCTCCCTTCCTCCCTTCCCTCGCTCCTTCCTTCCTTTCCCTTTCCGGACCTCCCCCACCTGCAGAATTTTGTCATTCGTACTGAATGCCCTGTCCGTGATTCCATGTAATTAAAGCTGTTAAGAGGTGAAAACCCTGACACCTCGCTCACCACAGCTTTGTTGGGTTGCTCCTGCCTTTCTGTCCTCGGTGAGTGGTGGTTTTCTTTCTTCCCTCTGGCCAAGCCGCCCGCCCTGTGCGCGACCCGGAGCTCCTCTGGCGGGTGCTGCTGAGGGCAGCCCTGCTGCCCCGCTCTGCTCCCTGCAGACCTGGGGTACACCCCGAGCCTGAGGCGTCATTCAGCCCCCGGGAAGGGGCTGCTTCGAGCCCTGGTAAAGGCAGGGCAACGCTCGCCTGCTCTTTGCAGGCTTTCACTGGCTTTGACCACCACATATTCTGTGTGGATCCATTATTTGTCCCGGTAGTTTTAGAAGGTGTTTGCAAAGTTTGACAGCAGTTTGTCCGTGGTGCAATGGCTGGATTTAAATAAAACTGCTTTGTATATACATATATGTATATGTATGTGTATAAATATAAACACCGAGGCATTTGACTTGTCACTTTATTCAGAACCACTCAATTTCTGTGTAAATAGAGACATTTTCTCTATTATTTTTGCTCCAGCATTGGCATCTGTACTGCCCCTATTGCTTGTTTTCAATTTCTCCACTCTCTCCGATCTAAGGGGGTTGGATGATTAACACCGCAAGGGTTAATTATATTTTCCCGCTTGGTGGATGGGATTAATACATACATGTTCGTGGGTTTTACACGGTTTCACTACTATCCATCCAACCGAGTCCCATCTCCCATCAGACATATGCCTCACCTTGCTGAAGGCGAACAGTGCAAATCTGCCACAAAAGGAATAATACATCGGGCTTGTGTTCACATTTCATCTGGGCGATCATAACACCTGCCAAGACTGCTATATATTATTGGAGCAGAAGCCATTCTCTGTTGTTTTTTTTTTTTTTTTTTTTTTTTTTTTTTTTTCCTGCACTCTCGATTAAGTTCATTTGTTTTGAAAAAAACGACATGTTTAATTGCAGGCACCCCCTTCCGTGCCGAGGCACAAGTAATGCGTGTGCTGAGCAGTCCCCCAGCTGTCTCTTACTTGGCTGACTCTTTCCCACCAGGCACCTCCGGGCCTGCCACGAGCCCGCGGCCGGGCGGCCTCGGCGCTGTGTGTGGAGGGCCCACGCCTGGTGGAGCGGGGTGGACGGCGCCGCTGGGAGGGCTGCCGTGCACGGGTGTCTTCCAACTCTGACAACGCTGTTCTTTTTCCTGCCTGTTCCCCCCTGCCCCGGTCTGTTTCAGGACATGGAGGTGTGAATCAGCTGGGGGGTGTTTTTGTGAACGGCCGCCCCCTCCCAGATGTCGTTCGCCAAAGGATCGTGGAGCTTGCCCACCAAGGGGTCAGGCCGTGTGACATCTCCCGGCAGCTCCGTGTCAGCCATGGCTGCGTCAGCAAAATACTTGGCAGGTAAGGGTGGGCGACAAATCCCTTGCGTGCATCCAGAGAAAAAAACACCCGTAATTAAAGGTCACCAACGAGCGAGGACAAGGGCTCATGATCACCGCTCATGATTTTATATGCCTGACGGGTGAAAAAAAATGCAACTGTTTATGTGTTTATTGTGCCCTCCTCACAGCCTCCTACAGGTAATTCTAATGCACGGTGCGCAATGCCACGCGTGACATTTGGGGTGTACGTGGCACATATTCTGCAGTACTCTGCTGTGAATGCGTTAGGAAATCTGTGAGTCGGCTTCAGAAAAATAGGGGAAAGACAAGTTGGGGACGGCTCAGGGAAAGTAACTCGCTGTGCTTTCTGAAGACCTACTTTTAGCAATTTTATCACTCCACGCTGCACGAATGTTCTCAAACGTTCGTTCACACGCGCTGTATTGAAGTCTGTCCCACTGCTTAATCCGAGGTCTGTTCCTACTCGTGAGGTGGAATATGTTCTTAATTAGAGTAGCGAATACGAGAAGTGGCTGTTAACCACCTCACACTTGGTTATTTTGGGAGTAGCTTTCCATTCAGATGGAACTTGCTCGGTCAGTACAGAGACGGGAAATTAATCTCTAAATTCTTATCATTTCCTGATTTTGTTTTAAAATATGAATCAGATTCAAGGTTTTTTTAAAAAAATCCTTTCTTCTTTGTATCTTTTGAACATCATTTGTATAAAGCACTGTACTGAAGTAGTTTCAGATCCCAGGATGAAAATTCTGAGGTATCTAGCCATCTTATAGTAAGGATTTTTAAAATTATTATTATTTTAAAAATTCTTGTTGCTGCTATAATATGGGTGGTTTTTTTTTTTTTTGATAATTTGTAAAAGTTAACTTCTGACATATTTACTAAACTTAATTTCATTGTTTAACATTTTAGCATTTTACTTCTGCTGTTATTATTTGTACCGTCTTCCTCTTCTCCATTTCTTCATTAGCTTTACTGGGCATTGCATCGATCTGAAAACTGTTACAGGACCTTTTCCTTGTAGTATGTGTGAGATCCTGCTCAGATTAGCAGCATTTCTGATCTCCCAGTGACAATTTAAGTGTTCACCAGCAAATTGACTGGCTGAAGTCATGGGCTCCCCTGGTTTTGTAGAAGGCAGCGTTCTTTTCCCCGTAACGCCCCGTTAGCTGCCGTCAGCCTAGCCGCTGAGCTCTGTCCCCCCAGCCTCGCACAGTGTGCTTGCAGCGCTGCATGAGCTGCTGCGCGGGTTAAGCTGAGCATCTCTCCTCTCATGCATCAGCTGCTCAGAGGTGCATTCCCCTGCAGGTCGTAACCATTCCTCCTGGTCTTACATTGGCGTGACTTTAGGGACACCCACCCCTTCACTACTTGATAGGCAAAAACTTTCTGAGGGCTTTATCTGAGACCGGCCTGCCCCTCGCAGGCTATTTCACGCTGCCAGAGCTGTGCATCCATGCTCGGTACAGGTTTCTGCTCCTGGTGTGACCATTACACAGTTTGCTTTGTGACGCTCCGCGCTGCAGCAGACTTACCAGCAGTTCCCATCAGGACCAATGTAAAACCAAGAGATGGGCAGTTTATTTGCTGGGCAAATGGCCAGTGGTTTTACTTTTGCTCATTTGAATAGATTTATCATTAGATACATTTACGGTATACAGCTGAGAATGAAGCTCCAAAGCTTTGTCATTAAAGTTGTCAAAAATAAATTGGAATTTCATACCTCATTATTTTCATAACTAATAATTACGGTGGGTAAAATGTCACTGTAATTGGAGCTCTGTGTGTGTGCGCGCGCGTGTGAAGAACAGGAGTCCTCACGAAAAATCTTTGCGTTTGGAATTTTAGGGCTGGAATTTTCCTATCGGCCCTCAAGGCGGCCTTAACAACCAGCCCCGTGTTGGGCAGCCCGTAGGCCGGGGACCCGCTGGTTGCCGCGCAGGTGACGCCGTCACCGCCCCAGAGGTGGCTGCCGCAGGGGTGCCCCGTGTCCCCCTGCCTTGCCAATTCGCTGGCAGCAAAAGGGCCTGGACCTCGTGTGCGTGAAGGGAACCCGACTGCGGCCAGCCTCGTCTTTAAGGCGGAGACGGGAGGCAGGGATGCCAGCGCCGCGCGGCCTGCCGCTCCCCCGTGCTTGCTGCCCCTGTCCGTTGCTCGGGTGAAGCAGAAGGCGTCGGCAGTCGCGTTGCTGCCGGTTCACCGGGCCCTGCTGCGGGCAGGTGCTCCCGGCTGCCCGGGAGGCTGGCTCTGGGCCCAGGCCTGCGCCCTGCCACGCCAGACAAGCCTCCTGCGGACGTGTGCGTGCTCTTGCACGGCTCAGGGTGGTGAGGGGAGGCCGGCAGGCAGTGGCGAAAGGATTCTGAAGTGACGTTCTTACTGGAGGGCACCGCGTCTCCATCCCGTTGCTGCGGCCGCGTTTTTGGGAAGTGCCTCCACCCACAGCCCGCAGCGAGCTCGGCGGCAGCGCCGGGGTGCCGGGGGCATCTGCTGCCATGCGTTTCCCACCCCTAGCAGAGTCAGCTGTGGGAAACACGGCCTTGTCCGCACTGGGACTGCTCCCACAGCTTGCTCGTGTTGGGTTTTTGTGCCACCAGGGAGGCTCTCCATCAGCGGGGTAGCTGGCCGCAGGATGCTGCCCGAAGGCGCGGCGCGGCCGCGTGAGAGATGAACACAAAGGAACGCTCGTAAAACCTGTGGGTTTCAGCTGGAAGGAGGGAAATTACAACTTTCTGTTTGGGAAGCAGTTATCGCATGGCTTCCTTCCACAGCCCTCTTACAGTGGGAGTTCTACTAGAAAAGGTTATGAGGCCAGGGAGGTAAGGCTTTAGAAAGCTTGTGACCCAAGTTTGCCTTATTTTTATTATGTCCCCAGAAAATTAAGCACAGGAGAAGCAAAATTATTACTCTCCTGCCCTAAAGCTCATGACTAAGGGACACCAGGAGGGTTAATCTGACTCTTGACACTGTCCGTTACTAATATTACCTAAATGGCTTGTCCACATCTGCATCCAGAATATCTGAAAACATGTACAAACAACATGGTATTAGTGCCTTCAAAGGAATTTTAGGCCTCCCACACACAGAGCTCTCCAAGGAAGGTTAAAAACTAGTGACCTGGCGGAAATCTGATGAACATTGGTTGCATGCTACAGTGATAAATACTCACTGGGCAGCCTGGTTGTGTTCTGGTCTGGTCATGCTGGAAAGACTGTATCTTTTAAAATTTTTAATTTTATTTTATTTTTGATATAATGGGTATGTCAAGTAGCTGCAGAGAAAACACGTTAAGAAATAATCTTACGTTCTTATTTGGTAGTCTTTTCTGAGCTCCTGACTGAAACGGGGCGCAGAGCAGTCGGTGGACATGTTTCAGCTGCTAAGCGACTACACCTTGGTGGGTCTCTGGTTGGAAGGCTCTTGAAGGCAGGGTCCATTCAGAAAGGACGAGCCAGATAAGGGCAGCTAGGGCAGCGGCTGCAGGTAGCCTGGGGATTTATTTTTCATCTGGTTACAAGGAAATTTGCAAGATACAAAAAGTGTGTGACCAGGAGAATATCTTGCGTTTCACTCCCTGAAATCTCAGCAAAGAGGAGCGTAATTTCATTCCTAGTCTCTTCTCTGGTCTTCAACGGGTAGTGCCTTACGGACATATTTTTCAGCATTTTCAAGACTTTGCTTATTAAAAAAGGTGAGATGGATGGGGCTGGGGATCTCAGCTGCGACGTTCTGTTGCAATTCTACTAAAGGCAGTTGTGCTTGTGTGATTTACATGCAAAAGAGAAAAAAAAATCCGTCTGACATATCTCAGTCAGTTTAGGGATGCAATCCTACCACCTTCCCTTGTATGACATCAGCA
Source organism: Heteronetta atricapilla (assembly GCA_011075105.1). NCBI lineage: Eukaryota > Metazoa > Chordata > Aves > Anseriformes > Anatidae > Heteronetta > Heteronetta atricapilla. The sequence continues at coordinate 84,089,980 of CM021763.1, read as the reverse complement.
GAACTGCTCGCGTGTGTAAGACTGTGTATGTGAGGACGGATCGTGGAGCTGGTCAGATAAATCAGCACCCAAATCAACGGAGCCCCCTGAGAATGTGGACAGCTCCCTTTGCCTTAAAATTGATGGATACAGCTATTAGAAGCATAATATTAAAAATAATACATTATGAAAAATATTACCTATTAAAACAGTAACATATATATTGAAACAGTTAAGAGGGAAAAAGGTATCCCAGCATATTTATTTTTAAGGTGCAAGTAAAATTAAATACCCAGCCTTCATTTCACTGTGAAATGATAATGCATTCTAGATATTAATGACAGATAATTTCTTTAGAAACAGTAATTTACTGCAAAAAGTGGTCTTTGGTGTGATTTGTTTCTATTATTTCCAATACCCCTGATTAATGTCACATATTTGCACTTAAATTGGGATCCCGGGATGCCTTTTAGTCTTGCACTGTTTCTTTTGTCTTTCTGTTATAAAAACTATATATTCTTTCCTATGGCCCAATTCCAATTACTGTAAGTTAATCTACTAGGTGATAAAACAGTACGTAGGCAGAAAATATGTATGTGGAAGTGAAGATGTATCTCAGGATTTGCTGGGGTTTGGTTTCCTGGAAATTATGTTCTCTATAAATCTCAAAGCATGTTCTCTGTCTATGTGTGATAACTGAAGGTTTGTTTTGGATGTTGTCCCAGGTATTATGAAACCGGCAGTATTAAGCCTGGAGTGATTGGAGGATCAAAACCAAAGGTCGCCACACCCAAAGTCGTCGAAAAAATTGCAGAGTACAAACGCCAAAATCCTACCATGTTTGCCTGGGAGATCAGGGACAGACTTCTTGCTGAGAGAGTATGTGATAATGACACCGTGCCCAGCGTCAGTTCAATTAACAGGTAAAGATTTGTGTGGTCCTGGGGAGGGACTTTGCTAGGAAGTGTTGTTCACTGAATCCTCATTTGTCAGTAGAACCGTGTGTTTTGGGTTGTTTGCAAGAAATGCAGTTTACATGTGTTTACATTAGTATTTGGGGCTTTTGAGTGGCTGTGGGGTCCTCCTGGGGGCGGAAGCCTCACAGTCATAAATATTTCCTAGGACCGGGCAGGTTGTGCTATTGGCCTTTGCTTCTTTTCTGTCCTTTCCCATTCCCCAGTCCATGACTTGCAGCTCTTGCTGGTAAAGATCTGTGTTGATTTGATCCAAATGAGGCCCCCACTGTGCTGGGGACTCAGCGGGAAGTGAGTCCCCAACTGGGTCGGGTGGTGGTGGTGGTCTGGAAAAAGACAGGCACCTAGATACCTCAGAGATGATCCACAGCACGGGTCTCAAGGTCTTCCTGTCCTGCTCAGCACTGCTGCAGTTGGCCTAGAACTCTGCTGGCCACGGTCTGGTACAGTCAGCGTGGATAAACCAGGGGAATTTGGTAGTGTCTGCATGTTAAGTAGATGTATTTAAATTGGCCTTGAATTCCCTTGTAAAAATGCAGGACAACCTTATCTGAAGCCTCAGTCCAACGTCTGTGAGTTTTGTCCCAACTTGGGTAGGCAGGTCTGTGCTCACATCGAGGTCTGAGGGTCTGTACTGCCCTGCATCCAAAGGACGTCTAAGACTGGTGCTGGAAAAACCCTGTCAAGTACTCAGCTATGCCTCCAGCCCTCCAGAGTGATAATAGGGGATTAATACCTGGACAGCAGAGCATGCAGCACCCCCAAGCACACCACCAGCCCCTGGCGAGCTGAGTCTTCTCCTTTTCTCTCTGGAGTATTTTCCATACCAGGCTTTGGTCTCACTGCTCCAGTGAGATGGTTCTCACTTGTGCGATTTCATGCAAATTCTTTGAGTGCAGCTAGCTATAAAGTCCCATCTGTGTCCATGGACGTGAAATAAATTGATACACTGTTCTTTTATTGGCTTTCCCAACCTGATTTGCATTCATGGAGTTGCCGCTTGAGTAGCAGGAGTGGCTTCCCCAGTGTCAGTGCGGAGCGGTGGCTCTGTCTTGCTGAACTAAGAGTTGAGTCATCCATCCGCATGGTTAAGTGCCAGAACGGGCCAGTTCGCTCGCAGTCTGTGCTACTGCCTGGAAGTTCCTGCCTAGCCTAGACTCCGAAGCAGCACTCAGTAACGCTACGGACGTCGCATTTTCAATTTAGAAAAGGATTTGAGGAATGATATGGACACCATGAAAATTGAAGGAAAATCCTGCTCTGTCTGTTCTCAGATAACTAAGGGCAAACTTCGCTTCTGTAGAAGTCAGCTCAGCCCCTGTCATGTCAGAAGCGTAGTACGTAGTAGGGCTTCAAGCGTTCTCCAAAAGACTACCAAAAATGCACTCGTAGCTCTAGAATGCAGAGACACTAGTAGGTTCCAGAGTGTTTTGATCCACTTTCCTCATTCTGCCTCTTGCTTTATCCTTGGTGATGTCTGCACACTCATTGACTTCTCATCAGAATCTCCATTTCATGATCTACAGCCAAGTTATTTGGCTGGAAATCTCATTCTTTCTCATCTGCATGCAGCTGTGGCTAAGATCTTTCCCTTTTCTGAAGGGTGTGAAACCCCCTTTGAAATTCACATGTGTGGTGGTTTAACCCGGCCGGCAGCTAAACACCACACAGCCGTTCGCTCACCCTCCCCCCTCCCTGTCTGGGATGGGGGAGAGAAACGGGAAAGTGAAGCCTGTGGGTTGAGATAAAGACAGTTTATTAAGATAGAAAAGTAATAATAATAATAATAATAATAATAATAATAATAATAATAATATGTACAAACAAGTGATGCACAGTGCAATTGCTCACCACCCGCTGACCGATGCCCAGCCCAACCCCGAGCAGCCGGCCCCCCACCCTGGCTAGCCACCCCTATAAATTGTTCAGCATGACCCAGATGGGATGGAATACCCCTTTGGCCAGTTTGGGTCAGCTGTCCTGGGGCTGTCCCCTCCCAGCTCTTGCTGCACCCCCAGCCTGCCCGCTGGCAGGACAGAGCAAGGAGCTGAAAAGTCCTTGGCTTAGTGTAAGCACTGCTCTGCAGCAATTAAAACACCAGCATGTTATCAGCACTCTTCTCATCCTAATCCAAAACATAGCACCCTACCGGCTGCTAGGAGGAAAAATAACTCTGTCCTAACTGAAACCAGGACAACATGATCTTTTTGAGTCAGTTTGTTTACTTGGAGAACTGTTTTTGCCAGCCTCGGAGCACGTCCCCAAAACCCAAACCAAACCATTATGACAAGAACCAGGAAGCTACATCAAAACACTTGGCTTTAATGCTAAATCCTCACAGCTCCATGGTGCAGTCTTTGGACTTGTCCTTCCACGTTTCAAGACTTTGCAGATAGGGCTATCACACACCGAGGATGCAAACTCCCGGTACGGAGGCGTAATGCCCTTACTCTCAGCCCTGAGCTGCAAATGGGACGTTGCCCTTTAGCCACCGACGCCAGCTCCCACCAGAAGCCATTCAGGATGGTTTCTGCCTTGGCAGAGGCCAGGTGAACTGCGCCAAAAAGCCTTCCTGCAGGGGCAGCCTGCAGTGCAGGCGTGACGGAGCCGCTGCACGGCCTCCCCTCCGCGGGGAGAAGCGATGCCCCAGGGCTGTGCAGTGCCTGGGGCGCTGCCCCGTAAAGCCTCCGTGGCGGTCCACGCGTAGCACGTCCTTGCGACGGGGGGTGCCTTTCAGCAGGCGAATTTGAGTTGCTGCCCCCTTATATAAATGAATAATAACTACTATTATTAATTAGTAACATTAATTAATATTAATAATAGGCCACTCTTCCGCAGCAGGAGCAACTCGGTGCAACTAAGGCATAATTAATCATTGCGATTAGCTTTGCTCAAATAAGCTGCCCAGCTGCTTCAGTGTGCTCCAGTCCCCTGTCCCTCCAGAGATGAAGATATTTCTGCGTCAGAAGGCCCCAGACACCCTTCCTTTGGCACGACAGGAAGGAAGCCTTGTACGGGGTGCTATTTTCAGTCCTGCTCGTACGGGGTCCTTTGTCATCTTCGGCTGCACGCTCTCCCCCAACCTGCCTGCACAGCTCCCTGCAGCTCCCGCGTGCAGCCGGCTGCTCTGGCCCTGTGCGGAGGAAGACGAAGCAAGGGACCTTGTCATCAAGGAGTCTGGAGACGTCTAACTTAGCCAACGGCTTCACCGTGGTGCTGGCAGCTGAGTGTAGACTCGTTTTCACACCTAGCCCCATAGCGGGAGGGAAGGGAAGGGGCAGGCAGCGAGTCCTGTGCTGAGGAGGGGGGTGGGCATCGCCAGGACAGGTTCCTGTACAGGCTCCCGGGCTACCTTTCCAGCAAGAAACTGTTCTGTGTTCTCATGATGCATCCCCACGTCACATCTGTCTCACACCTCCCCTCCCTTCCGCTCCCCTCTTCCAAATTCAAGGCAGGCAGAAATGGGAAAAGAGTTTGCTAGGTAAACACAGGATAAATGCTTACCACAGCATTACAACTGCGTAAACAGTGCATAAAACAGACGTGTGATTTGACTAAGGAGCGTGCCTCGCTCAAGCCCATTTTGATTCCACTGCAGCCTGTGGCAGAGCTGTGTAATCCCTGGAGGCGTTTCAGACCCCTTCTTTTCTTTTTTAACAGTGCATCGGCAGGTGAGCGTTTGATAGAGCACTTCCCCAGCTCTTCTTAACAGCTGCCCTTTGTCCTGTAACACAACGCATGCCTTTTGTTGTCTCTGCTCCTTTGAATGTTTCCCGATTTACATCATTGTAACTCGGAGCAGAGGCTGTCCCCAGCAATGACAATGTAGTTATTCAGCTTTTAAGATTAGCATTTAATCCATCACATTTTTGTTTTAGTATTAATTTGGATAAGCAGAATCCTTTCAGAGGTACCCGGGTTCTTTAGATGTGCGAGTACTATTCCCAGGCTGGTTTAGTGACAGATTTACAAACGTGCTCAAGCACCCAGGGCTGCAGATAGCAGTGTAGTGGGGCTCGTGAGCTCAGCAGTGTCTGGATCCCTGAAAATCGTTGGGCCTAGCCGGTGGCCAAACAGCTACAGAAGTGTCCTTGGGCATTAAGGACTATGTCTTCAAAGGGACTGAAGCACCACCCTCTGCTGGATCTCAAGCAGTATGTAGGAGCTGGTCCCCAGTGCCTTGGTCTGGTGGCAAAAACGTAGTCCTGGGTCTGCCTGCAATACACAAAAATATTTTTTTGTATTGATGTAGGTATCCCAAAGTGAAAAAGTAGTGTATGGTGTGTCCCCTGTAATTGCTTACTGCTAAGTAGCCATTTATTTTCAACTACTTACAGGATCATACGGACAAAGGTGCAGCAGCCACCCAATCAGCAAGTCCCAGCCTCCAGTCACAGCATAGGTAAGAAAAACTTTTTTTTTTTTTTTTTTTTTAATATTAAAAAATAGCATAATGGATTACAAATATTCTAAAGAACTTTTAATCATTCTTATGGACAGATAATTCTGCATAAAACACTTCAGCACACGTGCTAATGCACCTTCTTTGTCATTCTCCAAGGACTGAACATAGTAAATGAATTTTATAAATACTGCTAAAAGGTTTTGAATTTTACTGATTATTATGATAAATAGCTTTCACCATGAGACAGAAAATTGAAATCTAAACCAAAAAACCCCACTAATGGGGGTCTATAGAATGTCAGATAATTAAAGTAATAAATCAAGAAAGGGATACTTATTCATAACATTTTCTGCATCATTAGTCAGTAAGTAGTTTTGAATGTGTTTTTTTTTTTTTTTTTTTTTTTTTTCATCTATCAACCATCCCTTCCATAATTCTTTGTGCACTCGCAGTCTTGAGTGAAGAAGTAGCAAAACTTTCCTAAACTTTAATTCAGATGCAGACCAGCAATATTCAGCCAGGACTCACGCAAGGCTGCTGCAGGTGGTCTCTGGAAAGGGTGTCCTGGCTGATGAGGCAGCCTCTGCGGTGAAAGCCGCCGTGGCCAAGATAAGATCGTGCTCCTTACGAGGGGGGAGGCAGGCGGGTGTGTGTCTCGGTTCCTCTGGGCATTCAGGCTTTCACCTGTGAAATGGGCAAAGCACTTGCTGACTTTTTGGCAAAGGTAGGCTGGTGCTGTGAGAGGCAGCTCACAAAGAGCCGTGGTGAACGCTGAGCTCATCACACAGATCATGCTGCAGTCCAGCATCCTGGGTCTGTCTTTCTTGAAAGTGCCAAAATAATCTCTGAGGAGGGAAAGCAGCCATCAGATTGCTCCGGTAGCTTAGGGGCTGCCTCCCACCGAGAAAAACAAGCGCAGAGATGAGCAGTCTTGCTTCTCGGGGCTCGGGGTTGGTAGAGGCAGCTGGGATTTCAGGTTTCTGCTCTGTGCGGGCCCTGCAGAGCACCCGGTGCTCCGGGGCAGTGCAGGGCCCTCAGGGATGTAGGGATGTGCCGGTGCAGGGCCAGCCTGTGCGCTGCCGTGTGCCCCCCGCCCCATTTCCAGAGCCTCTTCATCCCACGCTGCCATGTCCTCGGAGCCTTCCACCCGCCGGGGGGTGTGAGCTGACGTGTGCCAGGTGGCGTTTTACTGCCAGGAGAAGCCTTCCTGGGCAGCCAGCAGAGCCCCATGGCGACCTTCAGTCATGCCACGGCAGCAGGCGGCCTTCCGCCAGGCCACGCTGCCCGCTGACTGCCCGGCCTTGTCTTGCCTTGCAGCCTCCACAGGGTCCGTCACCCAGGTGTCCTCTGTGAGCACAGACTCCGCCGGCTCGTCCTACTCCATCAGCGGGATTCTGGGCATTGCCTCCCCCGGCACCGAGAGCAACAAGCGCAAGCGAGATGAAGGTAATGGCAGCGGTTTTCTCCGGGGGTGCCGGGACAGTGCATGCTGGTGGGCAGCCGGCCGTGGCGCGAGCAGGCTCCCGGCCACGGGTGGCACGGTCTGCGGGGCTGCCGGGGCTACGGCGGGTGCGAGGGAGCTGCAGGTGCCCTCCGCCTGCCCTCTGCGGCCGTGGGCTGCGGGGAGTCCTGTCTGAATGCAGCAGGGCCTTTCCGGAGGTCGCAGCCCAGCTCGGGGACCTTCTGCATGAGCCTGGGGCCCTTTCTGTGTATGAAGGCCGTGTTTCTAGGAACAGCGTCTTGGCGCCTTGGAAAGCAGTTTTGATGTGTCAGCTTTTAGTCACCTTCTCTTCCCGGCTGAGGAACGTCTCTCTGCCATCAGTGAAAAGGGGAAGAATCCTTGTGTTGATTCTGTGGCCACCTGAGGTAAAAAAAATGCCAGGGAGGCGTCGCCACCCAGAAAGATGCTGAAAATTAACAGTAGAACAGTCTGTGATGCTGCATTTGTCAGGGGCTTTCATCAGCCCAGATGGCAGAGGAAACAAGTGATTGTGGCTTGAATTGAACATTGCCTGCAGTCCTCAGACCAGGGTTTGTAGTTGTCCTTCTCCAGTAAGAGCCAGGGTCCAGACCGCGTCATTTGATAGGTGCATGGGAGCAGAGGGCACACCAGAGGCTTAGTGCCAATGCTGCGGTCGCGTGTGGGAAGGACTCAGGTGAGACGTCGCTGGCTCCTACCAGTGGGTGGGAGGCCCACGGCTGCTCTTTTCTGATGTGCTGCCACCCTGCCCTCCAGAAGGTCAGAGTCCCGTTTCTTGCCTTTGAGTCCCTGTGGTAATGTGCTCCCAATGTCTGTGGGGAGGGGGTCCTCTTGGCCACATGCAGGCAGAAGTCCCATCTGTGCCTCTGCAGGTGAAGTATGATTTCTTTGTTTTATGAGCCACGGCAGGAAAGAGGCAGCTTGTGTTGCAAGTTATGGGACTCCTTCACGGCATTGTCCCGAAGCACCAGTTCTTGGATGTGTGTGATTACAGATTCACTGATTTAAGCAAGAAGGAAGAAATCACAATCATAGATTAGAGATTTAAATGCTTCCTTGGAAAGATCAGAGGCACAGCTGAGAAATTCCCCAGCCTTTGCCAGTTGACTATTAGAAGAGATCACATGATTTATAAAACAGCCCCGTTGTTTTGGCAGTATGAGTCATGATTTTTGAGCCTGTAAGTCGGACAGCAGTGCTGTCTTCAGCAGACCATTTAAATTGCTTTTCTAACAGCTCGCAGCTGCAGATTTGGAGAGGTGTGTGAAGGACAGGCTTTGTACATAACCTGATATTTCAACATCTTTGCCCATTTGAAGGGGATCCCAGGGAGACTCTATAACCCCTCCTCATCCTGCTCAGCAAAAGTTATCCCTGCACAGCTGGATTTGAGGAGTTCACGAAGGAGTCCGAGGTCTCTGCTCTGCAGATGACAAAAAAGTGGATCAAATGCTAGCTTGTCACGTGAAGAAGAGAAGCATGTCATCTTTTAATTGCAGACTGTATCATGATGCAGATGCACAAGGGGGCAGAGTTAACTTTACCATTTACAGACTTCTGAGAGCTGCAGGGAGACTACCTCCATAGCAATCCCGTTACATCGCCTCTTTAACACGTCGCTCCTTCTCTCGGTAGCTGTTGCAAGATGCATGCCTGCTGCTATAACTTTGTACATTTGTTCACATATAAATAGAGCCACAGTGCGCAGCGCTCCTCTGGTGATCCTGGCTTCCCTTGGCTGGGGAGTGAAGTGGGGTGCAGTCTTCCAGCTGCATTGAGTTCGTGGTGTGATTCATTATCCAGTTTTGTTCTCCTCACTCTTGACATTTTTTTAGCGAATGTCACCAGTCTTTATCCCAGTGGGGAGCTTGCTGGGTAGCAACAGGGGCAAACCAAATCCGACAGTCTTTATTGGTTTATATAGCTGAAGGTGTCATTTTTTTCCCTGCTGTAATATGGACTTGGAGCAGATGTGCCTTCGTGGGGGATCGGTTGCTTTCACTTGTGGTTAAAGGACATACTACTGGAGACTGACACAAGAAGCAGGCTGTTCTGTAACTAGGCAGAGAGTTACCGTCAATCTCCTCAGCTTCGAGCAGCAGATGCTGCTGGGAAGCAGTCTTGCTGTTTTGCTTTCAGATTCTCTCCTCTGACTTTTGTGGCTTCACATTCATCTGGCCCCGCAGCTTAGGAAAAAGCTGTAAAAGAGCAGGTGGGTGGCAGAAATGCACAGAATGATCTGATTGACCCACCTTCTAATGAGCAGGATTTGTTTTAGGAAGTCAAGGATGGGCACAAAGGCAGGCAGTGAGACCCTGCGTCAGACCGAGCTGTATGCTCCATCAAGTGTTTACAGATGCCAGTAGCAAAGGAACTTCTATTGTCCTTCTCAAAGCTGGTCAGGTGGACAGTGATTGTCCTCCAATGGGACACTCCACAGAACCTGTGTTTTTGAGAAATGCTGAGCATCCCCTTTCTGAAAATCAAAGCTTCACAAAGTATGATCTCTGGAATTGTGTCCCCAGGAAGGTACAGAGTAGGTTCCAGCAGGTTTGTGCTGAGAGCGATCGTGAAGCAAATGCACATGCCAGACCAGACAGGGGATGTGGCTCTCACCTGAGAGTCCTTGTGATCTGATGCTTTCACTGCAGTGTCTCTCCTCCAAAGCCAAGGCAAAGCCCAACCCTCCTGCTTCCACGAGAGCTGTGTGCTGGAAGCAGCAGGCGGTGTGTGGTGCCCCTTCATAAGCTGGGTCACCTCAAGTGGAGCGTGTGGGATGTTGATTCTGGGTGCAGCAAGAACAAGGGTTGTGGTGGAGCACCAGTGTGCCTCTGGCACAGCCCTCTGCTTTCCAGTCCACAGGGGGCTCGAGCTGCTCAGCCTGAGCATGGTCCTGTCTGTTTGTAGATCAGGTCCAGACAGCAAGGAGAGCTTCTGTCGGCGTGGCCTGCAGACCAAAAGCAGGCCCACCCTGCTGAGTATTGCCTTGTATTGCCTGCTACATCCTGCCATGTATTGCTGTGGCAGGATTTTGTCCTGTGTGAACTGGCACCCTCTTGGCCAGTGTCTGCTAGCGCAGAGACTAACACAGCGTGGGCCTTGCTCCTGCCGCTCAGCCTGGACGCAGCCACGATGTTACTGAGGGCGTTTTGTTACAGGGACACAGGCAGTGCTAGGCCGGTCAGCCTGTTCTCTTTCCTTGTGCAGACGCAGCTGGTGAGAGCAAAAAGCTGTGTGCAGCATCGAATGGCTTACTGCAAATTGTTGGCCTGGCCTGGCCCCTCTCTGGGAAACGCAGTCAGAAGAAGGGCAGCAGCATTTAGCATGAGTCCGGTGCAGGATGTATGTGTCTGTTACCCACCCACATCCTCTTGCTGCAGGAGAAATTTGGCAGATTTAAATACCTGCACACAACAGCTGCACAGACCATATTTCAAATTCACTGGTATGGAGTCTTCTCAGCAGTGGAGGCATTTGGGGAATTGAAACTAGCATAGCAGGAGACCTTCACTCGTACGGGTTGTTTTGTTTCCATTCTCACCAGCCGTAACCCTATGTTGCTGTCAGCATCTGGTGTGGTGATGTAGATGTTTCTGCTTTGTTTTCCAAGCTGAACTCTTTGAAAAATGCCTTTTCTTTAAATGTAGACTCGGTATGCTTAAAGGCAGTTGGGTCACTGCCTTCTGTCTGGGAGGATAAGCCTTCGAAGAGGGGCAGAGGTGGTAATGAGAATGAAAAGAAATGTGTGCACGTGCACACAGTCCAGTGCCATGTGAAAACATCCAATGTTACGATCACCAGATTTTCACACAGGGATGCCCAGGCTAGGCACAGTTGTAGGCATCCGAGCAGTACCAATTTGTGCAGGGCACATTTTCTGTAGTGCCCATCCTGTAGTGGCTGTGGGAGTCACCTGCATTTGGAAATGGCAGTTGAATTGCTTTGCACTGACAAATATGAACACGAGCTCTCTGTGACACGTCCGGGGCAGCATTACCGGAGAAAAGCCAAGAAAAGCAAAGCAAACATGACTAAGACTGAATGAGGATTAATAATATGGACAGCATTTCTGTATTTGTCTCTTCTCCATGCCCAGGAGCTATCCTTTCCCAGCAGGACAGAAACAGTAAGCCACACACACGGTGAGTTAGAGACTTGAAGGGTGTGGGCATAAATGTCTCAGTGGCTGTGTGTCAGAAGGTAAGCAGCCTTGAAAGGGGTCCCAGTGTAGAGTACGTCATGCCAGGGACTTCCTCTTGTGGCTAAAGGCCAGTACAACTTCAGGGTGTCTACTCTGGGAAAGCTTGTTAGGTGTTTTTGGCTTACCTTCACTTCTTTCAATATTCAGTGCTAGACCCACAGCTGGTATTGGGCTTTGCTGAGTTTGCTCAGGTACAAGGTCCATAGCTCTGTCCATGTCTGAGGCCTGCCCCAGTGACCAGCAGCGTATTCGTACGCTGCCTGAATCGTGTCCAGTGGCATCCCACCGCTGTGTCATCTTGTGAGGGACACAAACTTACGCCTGTCCTGTCCTCTTGGCCCTGTTTTCCTGCTGATGCCCTGCATTCTTTTTGCTAGCACAGACATCCCATCTGGTCACGGATGGCCGTGTCACATCGACGCCCTGACGGATGGTGTGAGCTGCCAAGCCAGCCTGCTTCACCCTGGGGGTGTGTAAAGGTCCAGGAATTCCTGTGGCAGCCGCACAAGCTGTGGCCTCCTATTGCAAAGGAATAAAGCCTCGGTGAGCATGATAGAGAGCTGCCCATGAGGACGTTCCTTTACACGGCCTTGTGCCTCCAAGTTTATCTCTGGGCAAGGAAAACAAAAGCACGGAGCTGGCAGAAGAGGGAGGAGTGGCAGAGGGGTGGGGGTGGTTTGCTGGGAAGGAGATCTGGCGTGGCATGGTGGCCTGCCTCTCGCTCCCCGATTGCTGGTCCCTTTTAGGGGCAGGGATGGGAAGGCCATCGCAGGGAGCTGGCTGCCGGAGAGATAATGCAGGTGGGCGCAGGGGTGTCTGGAAAGCTGCAAGGGGGTGCACTTCGGGCCCCAGGGGAGAAGGGCTGAGCTGAGGGTCAGTGGAGGAGGACATGTGGCATGGGAGCTGGTGTGCGCCAAGGAGTGGGGCTGTGTGGTGGCCAGGACCTGGGCTGTGGAGGCCGGGGCACACAGGGCAAGGGTGGGGAGGTGCGGTCGGGATGGGGAGCCCCAACAGCCATGGGAGTTAATAAAGAGCGTGTAGGCTCCCTCTCAGGCCACAGCTTCCCAAGCCTTGATAAACACAATGTAAATCTCTCCGTAGTTTCCCTGGCAACTGATTTTTATTTCTCTCTCTGAGGGCTGAAATGTAGGGTTCCTCTGGCCACGCGTGGGCCCCTCTTCCTGGCAGCCAGTGTCAGCTACTGCTGGTCCTGGGACGCCTCTGGTGAAATGCTCCAGCATGAACGCCCTTTCCTCTCTCGGGCTGGGTGTCAGGATGCTCTCCCACTCCAGATTTTTCCGTAGGAGTTTCATGAACAGTCCTTGGCACTTCGGCCTGGCTGGTTGGAGCAGCCCTGTCAGGGAGGATTCACTGGACAACCTGTCCTGCTGCTGCCAGGGACTGCCTGGTGCTGGGAGCAAGTGGTGAAGGAGCTTATGGACCTGCCTGCACTCACGTGGCAGGCTGTGGGCAGGAGAACCACGCACATTGCAGCCAGTGGGAATACTCAGGGTAGGAACTGACCACTGGAGCCTCACGGTATTGATACCGTTCTTCTAGCTGTTCCCTGGGGGGTTCTGCGCTGCAAAGGACTGAAGCTTTTGAGGAGCAAAACCCACAAGGGGAGCAGTCAATTCCAGAAACACTGTGAGGGGAAATAAAGGAGAAGGTTATGGAGAGAAAAAAATGACCTGCCAATATAAACTTGAATTTTTTGATAGCCAAGTTCTGAACTGCAAGGCCTGGCAGAAAGTCAGTTGCAGGATGGGGAAGAAGGATGTGGAGGGACTGCCATGTGCTTGGTGAGTGGGACTCACAATAATATGTGTTAGCTGCATTTTACAGCCCCTGTGATGTCTGTCTGGAACATGGATGTATGCACACGCAGACCCATCTGTGGAGTTAGTAACATCCAGAAAGAAGTGGTAGAAAAGTACATAAAACATCAGAAGTCAAACTCTGAAATTCAGGCAGTCAGTTGATACAGGTGAACTTATTCAAGTCCATGAAGAGGTTAAAGAGAAAGCAACTCCCTCACAGAGATGTGCTGGAGTTTACTTAAATCATTTCTAGGACCACTTCAGCTATGCTTACTCACTTGAGTTGTGTTTACTCTTGGGGATAATTCTAGTGACTATAATGAGATGAAGTCTTTGAAGGGAATCAGGTTTTGCCAGGTCAGCAAGTGCTGATTTAAATTTCTGCTGCTGGTTCAGATTGTCCTTCTGCATTCAGGGATCCTTTCCCAGTGTTGCAAAGTGTGGTGAGCTGTTTGTCCTGTCAGGTTTTTGGCCCGCTAAAGAAATTATTTTCTCTCACCGTGCATACACTGAAACAGTCCTTTAAAATATAGTTTATTCTCATTTTAACTAGTGATGTTGCAGAGATGGCTTCATCTATGCTGTATCCAATGCAATCTATAGCTTAGTGGAATTTATGTGGTTTGTTTTGTCTTTATTTATTTATTTATTTATTTTTAATGTCATTGAGAGTGCTCGAACCGAACTGCTGGAAGAAAATTGCTGTGATGGTCATGCAGTCATGCCACTATAAATGATTTAAGTAAACTCCAGCACATCTCTGCGAGGGAGTTTCTGAACCTCTCACAGGGCATTTTGTATGTGCCGAAGTGGCAGCAACCTCTGGCCACTCTGGCCAGTGCTGATGGTGTTAGCCATGGATGGTGGTATTTTGGCACCAGCAGAGATGGTGTCACCTGTGGTGGGTGTCTGGAGAAGGGCTTTGACTCCCCTTTTACTTCTGGCATTCAGAAACCCTTGGGTGTTTCTGAAAGCACCACCTTGGTCTGTGCGGTTATTGGTGCTATGCCAGTTGACCTGGACATTAACCAGCAAAGCTGAGCCAGCTGAAGATTCTTCATGGAAAAAAAAAAAAGGAAAATAAAAGGAAAAGAAACAAATTTGAGCCAGTTCAGGATCCCAGCTATGGTTGCATTAAAATGTTTGGACTTCTGAAACAGAATCACAGAATCACAGAACTGTAGGGGTTGGAAGGGACCTCAAGAGATCATCGGGTCCAGCCCCCCTGCCAGAGCAGGTTCCCTAGAGCAGGCTGCCCAGGTAGGCGTCCGGATGGGCCTTGAATATCTGCAGAGGAGAGACCCCACACCCTCCCTGGGCAGCCTGTCCCAGCGCTCCGTCACCCTCACCATGAAGAAGTTCCTTCGTGTGTTGGTGCGGAGCTGCCTGGGCTCCATTTGTGGCCGTTGCCCCTTGTCCTGTCCCCACACACCACTGAGAAGAGGTTGGCCAAATCCCTCCGTCTCCCACACCTCAGGTATTTGTAAACATTAATAAGATCCCCTCTCAGTCTTCTCCAGGCTGAACAGACCCAGGTCTCTCAGCCTTTCCTCGTAGGAAAGATGCTCCAGGTCCGTATCATCTTGCAGCCCTCCGCCGGACTCTTTCCAGGAGATCCCTGTCTTTTTTTGTACCGGGGAGCCCGAAACTGGGCACAGAAACAATTCTACAAGGCTAAATTCATGGGAATGTAACAAAAGCCATTTCCAACCCTAATCTGTTATTTTCTGATGTTTGAACACGATGCATTCCGTGACAGTTGCTGAGACAGGACGGTATTTCTGGGGACGAAGGGACCAACCTCTGCACAGCTCTGATGAGAACTGTGGGTTGACGTCCTCCTTCAACGGGACAAAATCCCTCTGGCTCTGTGAGACGGCGGGAGCAATGTCTGCTTTTGTAGCTTTCCATGCACTTCTGAGCCTCTCTGTTATTCCCTGAGCGTTGAGCGAGGTCCCCACATGTCTTCCCAGGGTTTTGGGAGCTGTGCTAGCTCTGCCTGGCAGGCGGCGGTGCGCGGCCCTAGGCGCTTTTACATGCTCGTAGCTCGGTGCAGGAAAGCTCTCTGCAAGTGCTGGTGCTTTTTCCCAAGGAGCAGGTCACTGGCTGTCTTACGTGCATGTCACACGCGTTTGTCACCTCTGTCCTAATGTGGCCCCTAACTTCAGGGGGGTTCCTCCAGGGCTGGGGTGAGCCCGTCAGGTTTGCCGCGAGCTCCAGCAGGCTTGGGATTTTCCCCATGCTGTTAATGAAAAGCCCCGACTTTCACAACTCCTTACAGCCCTGCTGTAGCTCCAGCTGTTCTCATCAGGAGCTGTCGAGTGTTAGATGCTTTTCAAGAAATAACCTCTTCATACAGGTTTAACTACAATCCAGTTTAGGGGTAGATGTCTTGTCAGATCGTCCTGATACTGTCAGTACTGGTGCAGGCTGGAATTCTTCTGCTGGAATGCATTTTCCAAAGGAAAAAAAAAATGTTTTGTGGAAAAGCAGGATTTGTCACTTTTGAAGGATATTTATTATGAGTGCTGGTGTAAAAAGAAACGTTCAGAGCAAGATGAGCCGCTCTGATTTTATCAGGGAAGTGGTAGCATCCCGAGAGGAAGGACTGCGGAGGGGGCAGCTGCAGAGCAGATCTGCACCAGCGCACACACACGGAGGTTGTACGTCTGCGCTCGCGATGCCTGCACCCCCCGGTATGTTGGCTGACTTCTCTGTGGTTATTGAAAACGTAGCATTAGTACCTGGATTATCATGTGGGATTATTAGTACCTGGATTATCGTGTGGGACTGAAACCTGCCTCGGCCAGAGCTGGGCCAAGGCTTGATTCGAGCTTACCGGGGTCTTCAAGTCAGAATTACGTCTTGGCTGAAATTAAAAACTCCTGAGATCCTGCATGATAGTGGAAACCCATTTTTTTGTTTGTTTGTTTGTTTCTGTCACTTTTGGGACTTAATATTTTAAGCTGCAAGTGCCGTTGTTGCCAAGCAGGCAGATCTTGGGAAGCAGACAGCAGTAAATCAGTGAGATGCAGAAAATTGGGGTGTCCGCAAACTGGATTTATTTTTTCCAGTTCAGTTTCTGTCTGTCATGGCCTTTGTGTGTGCTCTTTACACCAAGCTTTATTCATTGGTAGAGGTGATTGCGCACTGAATTGACTGAATCCTGACAATTTTGGCCTCTCCTAGTATTTGTAGAATAGGCCCATTATTTACAAATCTATTCCATTATTCAAAAGATTCAGCAAACATCGGAAAGGAACACAAGACAGGCTGTGGGCTTATTCACACCAGACTTGGTGACTTCATTTTGCTCTTTGTGTGTTTTTAAATAATTGCGTGAGCGGCTGGTCATACCGAATTTCCAGAATTTTGGGGCTCATACCCACAGGCTGTTTATACTGTCCGGGTGCACCTGAGTCACGAAGAGCTCCATTACAGGTTGTCCATGGCTCTGCGCTCAGGACACGGAAAATCACAAAGAGAGCTGCAGTGCTTTTTGTTTTTGCAGTACAAATTGTTTTGCCACTTCGTATTCAGCAAGGCCTTTTTTTTATTATTATTATTTTCTGTCCGTGTCTCTGGACAGTTGCCCCGGACTGCCTGAGGCTTGTTTCTGTGTGTGACGGCTCTCCTGTTGTGACAAGAGCAAGCACGGTGCTCTCTCACTGATGCGCCCCACTGGTAACTGTGGAGAAACTTTGCAAAAGCTTTTGCCTGGAATCAGTTTCAGAGCCATGGCCTTTGTTTCCTCTGTCTTCATTAGCCTCAGCTGGGGAGACTGATATGTAAATGGAGGTGCCTGCGCAGCTCCTTCCTTGCTGTTGTTTTTTTACGCTCTTGATTCTGCGGCAGCAGCCGTCTACATGAAGGTGACTACGACGTTGCAGAGAACAGGCGAAACACTTGGACTTCTGAAGTACACCATTGTCTTTCCCCTGTCAGATGCCTGGGAAATTTGAGCAAGGAATTTCCTCATGTTTTATGTCCCCCGAGAATCCGCTGAAAGATATTTGTAGCCAAAGAATACTTACTGTATTCTTTGCAGTGCAAAGAAGTTAGTTTGTGGCACTAACAGGAGATGCATTTTTCTTTGTTGCTGCAGTTCCACATCGCAGGCCGAGGCTGGAAACCAAAGATCTGTAGCTGAGGTGCTTTCCCAGCCCTGAGTGAAAGGGAAATCCAGTTAGAGCACAGGTTCCGCTTGCAACTGATCCAGCTGACTTGCAACATGGCAAAAGAGATGTCTACAGCAGAGGTCAGGGTATTGGAAATCTATCAGGGATGAACATCAGGGAAAAGCGATGGCTTTCATATCACACAGCCACTGCACATTCATAAAACAGCTTCCCCGGAGCTGCAGACCGGGGTGCCGAGGCAGTGAGATGTCAGAATGCTGTGTCCGCTGAGATCTGAATCGCTTTGTCACAGGCAGAGGGAGGACTTGTTCCTGTTGCCAGCTCCGAAACAGCCCTTTGTTCAGAAACTTCTGCAGCCCTGTCACCACCGTGTGCCTTTCAAACAGGTGCAGAGCCCCAGGAAAGACTTCCCTTGTAGGAATTAACTTCAGGGATGCTTTGGGATATCCTTAATGCTTCAGGAAAAAGTGCTTCTTTCGGATGCTTTGTGCAACTCACATCAACTTTTAGTCAAAAAAACGGAAGCATCCAATCGAGAAAGTAAGCTTGCAGTGAGGAGAAATCTGGAAGAACCCTTCTGGTTCAATGGCGATCATCTCACAGGGCAGAGGTTACTTTTGTCTTGCTAAAGCAGACACTGGGCTTTGTCTGCAGGGCTGGCGCATTGCCCTCCTGGAGCTCATGCCAAAGTGCCCTTGCCTGCACATCGCCCCTTCTTCCCGTGGTCAGGGTGTGCTCCCTCTTCACCTGGCACGGCGCCCACGTTGAACTGTCGTGGTGGCTGAGCACACCGGGTGAAGATGGAAGAATGCTCTATGTCAACCAGAAGCCCTTCAGCCCTGTCCCCCCCTTAATTCTGAGGAATTATGATCAGACTTTGTGGTCAAAGTACTCCCACTGCTTTTGCTTTCCTAAGCATATCATGTTTGGTGACTGCTGTCTTTGGTCTGTTTATAAGGCAGCTCTTGGACTGTTCTTTGTCTGGAAGGTCTTACAAAGAGCAGTTGTAGTGCATGGTGGGCTCCCGCTGTTGGTCAACCCCGAACAGGGTTTCTTTGAGTCAGACAGGTTTTGTGTTGCAGTTTTCTTAAAAAAAATGAGGTTCTTCAGACTTGGTGATGATTTCTTGCCCATGTGAAATAAAGGCTTGAGTGCATACCTGAACTCAGGAGCGGATGGCTGGTGCAATGCCTTGCTGGAAACCCTCCAACGATACCCTCAGCTCTTCTGGGCCTGGTGCCCAGCAGTGGATTCATGGGTGCGTTTCTGCTCCCTGTGCTCGGCCACCCACCCGCAGCTGTGTCCCCTGCTCAGAGGCAGCGGTTGCTGGCTCCTGCGGGTGGAGAGAGCTCAGGAGCCTCCCTCCATGTTGGCAGGGCCCTTCTGCATTTCCTCCCATCTATGTGTAATGGATTTCACACCTGGGCGGTTATTTTTGGAGGCACAATTCCTACCTGTCCCAGATGGGACATTTAGTGTCTTGTTACAGTTCACAGGAGCTAGACGGTGCTTCTGGTTTCATGCTGTGCTGCATCATCACATGATGCCCTTGTAAACATTACTGTCAGAAGTGACAATTTCATCTCTATCGTCCAAATAAGATTTCATGGTTGACAGTGCATTTTTTTTTTTTTTTTTTTTTTTTTTTTTTTTTAAGTCCATTAATAAGAAATGGATTTTACTTTTTTAATTTCCGTGTTTTCTAGTTGCTTCCCGGAGAACTGGCATCCTGGCAGCTCTCTCCCTGCTCTCACCCAGGTTTCCTTCCAGGCTGGAGCATGCAGGAGCTGTCATTTCTTGAAGGGTGAGGTTTTGTGATGGAACGGTACACAAGGCAGAGGCAGGTCTTCTCCTGCCCCAGTCAGGAGGTACAAAGAACAGTCCCCATCCATCACAGCCACGGCTGGCAAGGAGTAGTGGCCAAGACCTGGATGTAGATGTGCCTAGGTCAAAATACTTTTACTTTATTTATTTATTTATTTATTTTCAATGGCTTAGATGTGTGGCTTAGAGTTCCGAAACTGAGTAACTCTTCATTTTATTCACTCTCCTTCCCTTGCGCTCCTATGTCCCTTGTTACGGAGGTGTTTTGGTGTCTCACAGCTGGATCACCACAGTGCCTCGGTAGGGCCATTTATTTTAAAGAGTTTGGGGATGCAAGAAATCTGTTTAACGTGCCCCTAGAAGTTAGTGGCAGGCAAGTGAGGTCAGTGCAGACCTCTGGGATCTCTTGGCCTTGCTCCTGCTAGCCCAGCGATGGACGTGCTGGTGACTGACCAAGCGGATTTCGCTCTGCTGGAACTTCCAGCACTACCCTCACCTCATGAGGAAGATGCAAATCTTCCTCTGAAGGCTGTGAGCTTCAGTGTGGCCTTACACCACCAGCCATGGTACAACGCTTGTAGCGCACAAATTTGTCACCCTGGAGATGAAACGAAGCCAGAATCATTAATCTGTGTTCCACCTCCTGGCTCCCCCAGCTAGGAGGCTTAACTCACCTCTGATATTCAAGAAAAAACAGTAATGGTGCTGCCTGAATTTGCTTCCTGACATCCACGCTGTGTTTGTAAGCTGGTCACATCTAACCAGTTACCACAAAATTGATTCTGGAGCCTTCTGTTTAGAAACCTACAAGGTACATCGCAGGCAATCATGCTATCTCCATCAAGCACTGAACGAACCAGTCAATAATCACCACTGCAGCGGGTGCAGAGGTCTTTCCTATTACCCTTGATATTTTTATAGGCTTCTCTTCGTAAGGGATGGCTACATGGACGGACAGATGGAATATAGATGTTCACCACACGTGTGTACACGTAGTGTGTGTATGTCTGTACAGGTAGATCGAGGAATATATATGCACCCTGGTGTCCTCCGTGTAGCTCGTCCTCTTGCCTTCTGAATGCCTCGGTCACGTAGATGGGCCCACATTTTTACACCAGCCTTAACTAAAGTCACGCAGCCTCTGTCCAAAAGCCTACTGTGGGGATAATGGCAAGCACTGGAAATCACCCCGGCACCGGGCAGCTCCAGAGTAAACTCACTGCATTATTTTCAGGTGCCAAAAATTTTTGGATGTACTACAGAGGAGCAGAAGGTGGCACGGGCAGAGCAGGTGGGATTTAATTCTGCTGTGCCCCGTAGGTCACATTCCTGCATCCGAGGAAACTCTTCGTCTCTGGCCTCTTCATTCTGGTGTGGCCAATTCCACTTCTGCTCTGCTTCACCCCTCCACTCGTCTTCCGCATCCCACGACTTTTGCTGGCCTCCCCCTGCAGAGACCATTCCTTTTTAAGGCTGACGTTCGTCTGCTAGATCCCCAGCCCTGTTACTGTGACTTCGCTTCCCGTCCTCTTTTTCTCTCACTGCAGGCACAGACAGAGGACTTGTGCTTTACAGCAGGAGGTCACGATGTGGTTTTAGTGTGCTTGGGATGTTTGGGGCTCTTATGCCAGCAGCAGACGCAGGTTCCGGAGGGTTGCAGCCTTACGTGTTTTACTCTGGTACAGAAGCAAAAGCAGGTGTGATGTCTTGGCTCTTCACGTCAGAGGTGACTGAGTGCTGCAGTTACGGGAAGACCTGGCAAAGAGAAATGGCTGTGAGCGCTCACAAACGCAGCACGTTACCTCTGCACGGCGGGGAGAGCCCACCCGCAGCTGCTGCATGGGCGGCTTGCTCCTTGCGCTCCCCCTTTGTCAAAGCCCGCTCGTTTAGCTGTTTGTCACGGGAATGGCTTATAACCTGCAGCAGCACCGGCCACCCCATCACCTCCAGAAATACAGCTGTTAGGGAACAGCAGGCCGAGTTAATGACGGTCTCTGTCCATGGCACGAGTGGAAACCTCTTTCGGCAGCTGATGAACGCTGTAGAGGAGGAGGCAGCAGCTGCAGGAGGGAGCGGAGCGGGCGCACGGCGTGTGAACTGAAGCCCTGGAGTCTGTGGTTACTAGCACCTATTAAAAACAAATCATAAATGGCCACACCAGATACAATTGCATCGGGATGGCAGAGGTCCTCGGGAGTCCTGATGGGCTGCCGATAGTCAGCTGAAACAAACGGCCCAGTGCTGTGATACCTCAGCTCCCAATAACAGAGGGCAAATGGCCTTCCAGGGGGAGTTATAGATTTTCCTTTGAGATATGGAAAGGGAAATAAATTAAATTATGTTCGAACATAGGGTTCTCTCTCTCTCTCTCTCTCTAACAAAAAGAAGGGGAGAGAGAAGGAAAAAAAAAGGGAAATGGAGGATAAGAGAGAGAAGCAGAAAATAAGCTTCAGCAGGCATTTGCAATTTAATTGATATTTGGCGGCAGGAAGCCAATCAGTATAAGTAAATTGACGTTATAAGATAAAAATGATCGCTTAATGGGATGCCTTCCCCCATGGCTGCGGCAGGCCAAATAAATACCGCCGCTCGGGCTGGAGCAGCGTGGCGGCTGTTACCGGGCACAGCCTGCCGCCGCCGCACTGGCAGGGTTCTGTGCGGGCTGCAGGTTATTTTTATGGCATCTGTCTCCGCTCCCCGAGAGGAGGCAATGAGGGGTTGCACACTGATTGCCGCTCCAGCCAACGGCGGAGGGGAGAGAGGCCGTAATTAATGACTTTATTTGCTGGAGCACCGCTGAGAGCGATCGAGTTTGCTGTGGCAGGGGCCGATGCCAGCTTTCCTGGAGGCGTCTGAGTGCGGAGGGCAGGAGAGACCTGGCAGATGAGACGTCCGCTGGTTCAAGGGGCTGGGGGCACAGCGCGTGCGAGGGGTAAGGCCTGCTGCCAGGGGACGTGCTTGCAGGTCCATCGCTGTGGCCTGGGGTGGGCAGCAGTCGTGGCAGGGCAGGCTCCCGGTCCTTACTCGGCCTACAGATGTGGGCAGAGCTGCCACAGGGTCTCCAGGGGAAAGAAAATAGAGAACACAGCCCTTGCTGGTACGTTGCACAGAGAGGCTGTGTCTTTCTCTGTTGAGAAGGCAGCAAGGTTTGCTTCTTAAGCTAAAAGTTTCCTTCCTTCTCCCTTTCTCCCTTCCGTAAAAATAAATAAATCTCTTTCAGAGATTTCACTTGGAAGCAGAAGGGTGCGAACCCATACTTTTCATGGACAGATGCCTGATGCATTTTATCAGTACTAGCTTAGCCGAGGGAGAGGAAAAGTGGCTGCAGCTTTGCAGAGCGCTGGTTGTGAATAACCTGCGGCTGTGGGCAGACGTGTAGGTACGTGGAC
This sequence comes from Heteronetta atricapilla, assembly GCA_011075105.1. Lineage (NCBI taxonomy): Eukaryota > Metazoa > Chordata > Aves > Anseriformes > Anatidae > Heteronetta > Heteronetta atricapilla. The sequence continues at coordinate 84,067,769 of CM021763.1, read as the reverse complement.
GTGCATAGGCAAGGGGTAAGAAATAGGCAGCACGCATCCTGACCGGGCTTTCTTTTATCTCCAAGAGAATAGAGCTGAGAAGAGACCTTTGGAAGTAAAACCAAGAAAAGTAATTCTTAGCCCTTTCTGGAGTGTTTGTAAATCTTTGTAACGGAAAAGTGATTGTGTTTTGCCTAACTATTCGTTATTCATTGTTCATCATAAAGTACAAAGTTGAAGAGATTTTCAGGTTGAGATTAACCAAAACGAATTCATCTTAAAGAAACCTGCAAACTCTCCCCTATTTTTGTTGTTTTCTTTTTCTGCAAGTACATCAGACAAGAACTTTAGTGAAGAATCGTCATACCTTGCACAAGTCTTAGAAAATAATCACTTTTTTTTTTTTTTTAAAGCTTGGTGAACCCGTATGTTAGCATTTTTTTTTCCAGTATGTTCTGCTGAACGTGGCGCGTTCAGGATTTTCCCTGCTAGGTCTTTTGCATCGCACAGTTCTTCAGAAATGATCTCTGCTTGTGAACATCATTCAGTTTCAGCCAGTCGATGTTTTCCAAGAGAAGAAAAGCCTCAAAAAAATTTCCCCGTCCGTGCAGATTTACAGCACACAGCCAGAGTCATGTTCGCTGCTGTTGGCTTCTGTGGCACCGAGCGAGAGCCGGAGAGACCTGTGTCTGTCACGCTGGACCTTTGCTCTCGAACCACCGTTACATATTCATAGAAATTATTTGTTTGCCCACAGCTGCCTGTCGCGAAGGAAAGGGGAGTCGCTGGGTACAGCACTCTTTAAAAATAATTTGCCAGGATCTACCCAACATTATTGTTACCTTCTTTTCCTGGAGGAGTTATCCCCTTACGTGGGAGGGGAATAAGTGAGCCTAGGAAAACTCTGGCACGGACGTGAGAGAAGGGCAGCCTCTGGTGCTGGTGTGTTCAGCTTGAGGCCACGGCACTGCCGCAGGAACCGGCTCCCCCCGCGTGGGATGCTGTGGGCAGAGTGCCAGGGGTGCGGACCCCGAGCAGCCCCCCCGGCGCCCCGCTCTGAGCGGGCTGTGGGAATAACAGGGACACGCACAGAGAAATTCCTCGGGACTCCCCTCAGAAGGGCGTCCTGTGATAAGCACGCTGCCAGGGGAATTGGGTGGTGGATTGCCGAGTGTGCTGCGGGATAAATAATTAATGTTTAGATGACAGTAATTAATTACAGTAATTAGCAAAGAACCACGCTGTCTTCCCTTAAAGGTAAAATCCTGGCTGATTGTTTTTGTCCTGTCGGCCGGTGCACCAGAATGTTTTGAGGCAGAACTGCGAAATATAAACAGTTAGAAGATGTCATTTTCGTTCAGCCTGTGACTGCCTTTTTGTCATCTTCCGCTCTGCAGTTTTTTAACTGAGCCACGAGTGCAGAAAGGCGAACGCGGCTGAAAAGCTAAGATAGTGATAATCCAGCCCAGCGAGATGTCTAGCTGCCCCTGCAGCTGAACCAGCGGAGCTGGCAGCTCCCTGCGGCCCTCTCCCCCCGGACCCTGGCTCCCCCGTGGGAGGAGGGCTGTGCACGGAGCGCGGCTCTGCGCAGCACAAGAGCAGCAGGACAGCGGGCCCCTCTGCCAGCAGCAGGCCTTCGCGGGGAGGAATGCCACGGCTACCTGCAGGAGAGTGGGAGTGCAAACGCCGCGGTGACACGCTGCTCCCTGCGTGCTGCCGAGCGGGGCTGGGCACCGTCGCCCTGCCCACCTACGCTTGCATCGCTGGTTCATGGCAGCATCTGGCTGCCGTGGGACCAGCATTTCTCCTTCATTTTATTTATTTATTTATTTATTTATTTATCTGGTGGAACTTCCCCATCTTCCACTTCTCTGCTAGGAGGAAGAGGAGAGCGTAGGAAGCTCTGTGCTCTGGCTTTGCTGACCGCAGCAGGTGTATGATACACAGGCAGCAGTAACAGCAGTGTGCCTGACAGCACCCAGGCCCTGAACACCTTTCTTCACCTCTTTAAGCACAAAACAGCCCGGTGGACTCAGGCCCAGGGGCGCCTGCGGGTTGAGGCTGCTGCTGGAGCACAGACGTGCCTTCAGGCAGGCAGAAAGCGCAGCTGGAGGGAGGTGGATGCACAGGTGCGGCTCCTGGATGTGAGAAGGAAACAGCAATTTCTGAGGTCTACCAACCTGCAGTACACAGCTGCAAAGGGTTCAGAAAAATTAAGTTCACCCAAGTAGTGCGTGTGGGTAAAAAGTATATAAAAGTACTTTTAAAACTCACACTTCATGTAAGTTGTGTACAAAAATTATTCCTGTGGTTTGCATTTTGCATGTACGCTGTGCTGCTGAGTTCAGTGAAGAGACTTCTTTGCTTGGTGGTGTTTGCATTTGCAGACTTGAGACCATAGTTCTTGATTTTACAAAACGAGGTTTTATTTAAAATTTGCCAGTGAAAATCCTCACATACCAACAGCTTTTTGGGCATCCCCTCTGTGGGTCAGAGGGTAGAGAGGGTGGACTGACAGCTCTGAGCTGTTGGACGGTGCACAGCACCCGCCTGCGGCTTGCAGCATGGCTGGTGGAGCTCCCTGCCTCCCCTTTCTCTTCTTTGCGTTATGGCAAATCCAATCCTGCTACTGGCTGGTGGTACTGCCTCAGTTCCTTGGCAGGAACTTGCATCTTAGGAGTAGTAGAATCTGCTTGGAGGTCTTCTGTGTTTCTTAGGAACTGTGCCAGGATCTTTGACGTGACAGCAAAGGAAAGTTTTCCTCCCCGGAGGGATTTTACTCTGGGGTTTTCCAGCAGGCAGCCTGCTGGGACGCAGCAGTGCCCTGGGTGCCTTTAAGCGTGGCACGTCCTGTGGGTGGAATGAGGCTGAGCTATTCACCGCCTTTATTTTCTCCAGGTATGTTTACCAGATGGCACTTTGCAAAGTGCTTAAGGTACTAGGTGGAAGTTTTGCTTTGGTGTCCTGTACTCGCACGGAAAGGTTGGTTTTGGCTGATGCCAGCTGAACAGCCTGCATTTTTCTCATCAGACCTCAGCTCCTGGAAGGGGAGGAATCTTGCAGCCCCCGTCAGCTGCAGCGAGAGACGAGTGCTGTGCAGGCTGGAGCTGCTGCTCCTTGGGCACCCTGCTCCCCCGAGCTGGCAGGGCCAGGCATCGGCATCGTCCGCAGGCTCCCAGGCGCCGGGGGATGGAGGGGAGGTCTCTGCCCTCCGGCCGTGCTGCGGGTGCGATGCGGCAGGACTCGCTCGCCTGGGGAGTAGCAGCTGTCTGCCCTACACGGCACTTCTCTCTGGGTGTCCTCAGCACACCACCTTTGTTTTTAACCTCTTTCTCTGCACTTCTACATCCTCTGCCAAAGTGTACGTGGGGGGGGGGAGGTGCCACCGACATCATTTTTGTTGCTTTTTAAAAATAAAACCGCATCATAAGAGCGGCCACCAACCCCACGCCCATCATCAGTCCTGCTGGGCCCGAGCCTTCGGGTGGCTGCGTCCCCTGCGGGCTGGGCAAGCGGCTGTGGGAATTGCTGTGGCTTCTCGTCCGCCCACTGCGAAGGACACAGCCCTGGGACAGCGTGGCCAAGCAGTGCTTTGGGCCACGGCAGAGGGGGATGCATCCTGCACGGGCAAAGCTGGCAGTCTGAGCACAGGCAGGGCTTCTCAGAGCCCTGACAGGTGCACAAGCAGCCCTGCTCCACTCAGTGGCACTATTTACACAAGCGTTTGCTCGGATACTTAGGCTGCCGGGTTCACAAGAGGTGTGAGGGCTCCACCACGCCTTGGCTGGCCACTGGTTAGCGGTATGGGATGGGCGTTAACGGCACGCCCTTCCTGACATAGACCGGGAGAGAGCTAATAAAATTTCCATGTGGCTACTGTAGAATTAAAGTCACTGTAGGAGAAAATGAGCTGTAATCTCATGGGAAATGCGTCAAGTATAGCCCCGTTTTCACTGGTGCCTGTAACCAGTTCGGTGGTACAGCTCTGCATCCGTGGACTTAGGACCTGGGAGCACGACAACATTGCTGGTGGCACCTTGTGGGACCTCCAGCGGTCCTAACGAGCGGGGGAAATGTTCTCACAGCAGAGAGAAGCCCCATCATTTCTCAGGAAAAGACCAGAGGCGGCTGTTCGGTGATAGAAGCGGGAGTTGTTTTGCTGTTGAGCATTTTCGGAAGCACCAGTCAGCTTGCAGCTGGTGCCGCACCTGAAGGATGGAGCCTGGAAGCGCCACGTAACCGGTCTTTTGCCCATTTGTCCCAATACAGGACAGCGTGGGGCTGGGAGTCAGCACGGAGCTGACAGGCGGCAGGGAACGCTGATTACTCGGCCTCTTCGCGTTTTGGCAGCCGTTCTGACTGTAAAATCAGTAAAATGCCTGTAAAAATACAGCGCTAGGATGGGAGTGTTTAGCAAAAATTCCCCATTTCTTTTCAAGCCTGGATGCAAGACAATATGCTGCAGTAGGCAGATGCTGATCTCTGTGTCTCCAAGAAGAGTAGAGCTGGTCCAAGTATATCTAACAGGTCAAGCTTTGAAATGAAGAAGCAATAAGCCACTGAAATGGTACTATCACCGAAACATGATTGATCAATTGAATTCTATCAGAGACAGTGGGCAGTGAGATTAACTCAGGCCTGATGGGTTCAATGAGTTAAAGCATGATGTTCATTTCAGCTTCATTTCACCAGTCTTTGCTTGTGAAATTGGTCAATCAATAGAGGTTGAAGATCATATATATATATATTGGTGACCATCTTATAGGGAATATAATCTAGCGTAGTCAGCTCCTGACTCCGGCTGCCTTCAGTGGGTAATGGAGACAGAGCAGAGACTCTATCAGTGCCATCGAAATGGCCTGATATCTTCTCCAAATGAAAAGTATTTTTGGATCTCTGATGATTTATCTTTTCTTCCCCTCTTTCTCACTTTGATCTGCGACAAAACCCATACCCATCTTTGTGAAATATAGTGATTTCTCTTGAAAATATTTGTTGCGATGACCAGCTATATACGCTTCAAAATAAAAAGTTTCTTTTTAGTGATACTGTCCTTTGAAAAAATAAATAACAGTGCTTAGAAAACTCAGATGGTGTAAATGCAAAGAACTCTCAGTAGATATGATTCTGAAACTACTGCTTTAAAAGGAACACCAGGAGGTTGCTTGCTGCCAAATGCACACAGTCCTGAGAAGGTGGCGTGAAAATTCAGTTTACATTTTAAACAAAGCCTCCCAAATGGTAATTAAACAAAGTCTTTATCTACCCTGGACTAATTTACAGGCATGCTACAAGGAAACAAATCACCTTTTTACCTCCTGGTAATATTTCATTTGCTTCATCATGTTTTAAATGTGGTGAATAACATCCTTCCTAATTAGCCTGCATTTCCCTATAAGGTGAAGTAATTAGGTATGATACCAGGTAATGAAGTTGGACAGTACAAATTATAGGCAGAACCACGTCCTTTATGAATATGGGATGTTCATTGCACTAGCTATTGACTTCCTTGATTAACCCTGTAAAATCAAGTTGTTTAAAAAAGAAAACAACCCAAAAACCTGAAAGCAGAAGATTCTATTTTCTTTGCACCAGGCAAGTGTACCACGAAGACGCGCACTTCATGGTACATCATTAGTATCAGTAACACCAAAGGTACCGTTCCAGCAGAAGCTGAGCAAGTCGCCCATTTCTCAGTCGCTGTCACCTGGCTTAGATCCTTTTGTGGCGCTACACTCAGTGAGGCCAATGGAGAATCTATCCCATGCTATTTCACAGTGCTGCTGTATAATGCAGTAATTAAATTGTGCTATTTTCCTTTTCTGAGTGAAAAAGACAAGATAGAATAGATCTGTTTCATTATTCCAGTGTTGTTTTTTTAATTGATGTCTTCATATTTTGCCTTTTTTTTTTTTTTTTTTTCTTTCTTTTATGCTGGACTGTGGGGCTTTAAAAATGCTCTAGAACTTTGTAAAGATAGGGCCTAGGGACATTTGTTCTTACTTTGAAGCATGGTTTTAGACATGTATAAGCAAAACACCATTTTAAAATAAGCGATTTCCATGGTGAGTATAGCTAAAAATCTGTTACAGGCATGTTTAGCAATGCTGTATGTCTCCTGCGGTTTCAGAAGATGTGTCAAGGAAAAGTAATTAACCATAAAATTATGCTAAAAAAATGAGTCACAGTTTATCAGGTTCTTTAAACTGATCTTGCCATTTGCTGGTCCCCAGAAAATACTTTCCTCCTAAATAACGAAGACCCAGTATTTCTGGATGAAATCCACACAATTTAGGCAGCCTTTTGTTAGCAAGACTGTTCATGGCACCTCTTCCCAGGGGTGGATCTGTTCTGCGCTTATCTCTTCCTAGGCTATTCAAGCCTTGGTTAAGCATAGGAAGGGGCTCCTGGTTTTGTGCTGGGGGGGAAGTGCATCACATCCAAGTTCGTTCAGAAAGTTGTGGTCCTATGGTACAATCTTGACCCATCCATATGGTCTGGTAGAGGTCAAGGCTGAAACATTTGTTTGGGAAGGATGTCTTTTTCTGTTAAGGAGAGTGCTATATTTGTGTTCTTCGTTAGCACTTTTGGAAGGATGCCATTGGACGGGGAGCTAATTGCTTTGCAGAGTGGGTAGGTACGCTTGTAGTGCTACTGTCAATGAAGCAGAACTCTCCTAGGTGGATCCATTGATTATACAAAAAATGTTTTACCTCTCCCTGGAGCCTATTTATAACCCAAACTGTTTCAAATGTACCTATGGTGTTTTAATTATCAAAGATGTTCTAGTGTATTCAAACAATACATAATGCTAATGGTAATTATTTCACATTTGTATAATGTCTAATAGCCAAATGTATCCTGAAGACCTTCATGAACTTTTATATGTCATGTGCAGCATATGGAAGGTCCTTTACCTGCGAACCGAAATCCAGCAGCTACCTGCAATTAGGCAAAGTTTAGGAAACATGGTGAAAAAGAACAAACTCTTCCCTTTGGTGATGGGATTCAGTGAGGAGCAATAAAGAGGGCGAGTGAAGGGCGGTTGCCAAGCTCCTCCGACAAAAACGCAGAACCTTCAGCACACAGACCCGCTGTCCTCAGAGTTTCAGCCCTGACTCATTTCTGCCCGGGCGTCTCCCTGACAGCAAACACATTGCTCCTTCGCTTCAGCAACAGCAGGCTGTGTTGGGAGGCGTGCCTCCAAGACTGATCGTTTCTCAGGCCCTTGGGATGTCGTGTGGAGACCTTAACACCGGTGTTTTGACAGTGGAGGGGGGAGCATCCCTCTGCGGCTTGCTCTTCACACGGCGTTCCCAGCAGCATAGCAGACCCTGATCTTGAATTTCAAAACCTTCTGAAGCTCTACCACTACCTTGGCATGTTTTCATCCGTCTCCAATGGGCCAGTGTTGTGCCAGTGAGGCACATCGTTCATGGGCTTGCATGCACTTTTCTCTGATGTGACGTAATGTAATCTTTCTGGATTTCAGCAAAAGTTTTGATGCTGTTTCTCACAGTATCCTTCTGGACAAAATGGCCAGAATGCACTTATATAAAAGCATAATGAGGCAGGTGAACAATTGGCTGATGGGTTGAGCTTAAAGGGTTACCATAAGTGGGGTTACATCAGGCTGGCAGCCAGTTTCAGATGGGGTTCTGACCATTTGAGGGGCGGTTGTCTTTATCATTTTCATAAATACATAAATGACTTAGATACAGGATGTGAAGGTACAGTAAGTTTGCAGTTGACACTAAACTGGGAGAACTGTTGACGCCCTTGAGGGTAGGGAGGCCTTGCAGAGAGATCTTGACAAATCAGAGGACTGGGCGATCAATCACCAACTACATAAAGATTAACAAGTACCAGGTTCTGCACATGGGATGGGGCAGCCCCAGAGGTATGTAGACTGGGGGACAAGAGACAGGAAAGCAGCCCTGCAGAAAGGGATCTGGGGGTTCTGACTGATGGCAAGTTGGACGTGAGTCCGCAGTGAGCCCTGTCAGCCAAAAGGGCCTATGGCACCCTGGGGTGCCTCGGGCACGGCACTGCCAGCCGGTCAATGGAAGTGACTGTCCTGCTCTGCTCTGCGTCCCTGTGGGCTCACCGCAAGTACCGTGTGCAGTTCTGGGTGCCACAGTACAAGAAGGACATGAAAGTGTTAGAGAGTGTCCAAAGGAGGGCAATAAAGGTGGAGAAGGGTCTAGAGGGGAAGAGGCAGGAGAAGCAGTTGAAGTCACTTGGATTGTTCAGCCCGGAGGTGACAGAGGGGAGGCCTCATGGCGGCCTGCAGCTCCCTCACAGGGAGCGGAGGGGCAGGCGCTGAGCTCTGCTCTCTGGGGACAGCGACAGGGCCCGAGGAGAAGGCATGGAGCTGGGACAGGGGGATTCAGGCTGGTTATCAGGAAAATGTTCTGCACCGAGAGGGTGGTCAGGCACTGGAACAGGCTCCCCAGGGACGTGGTCATGACACCGAACTTGCCGAAGTTCAAGAAGTGTTGGGACAGTGCTCTCAGACAGAGGGCCTGTTTTGTGGGTGGTCCGGTGTGGGGACAGGAGTTGAGTCCAACGATTGTTGTGGGTCCCCTCCAACCCAGGATATTTGGATTCTAGGATTCTGGGATATTAAGTTCCCAGATTGTGCTATATCTAGGATCATTTTGCTCTCTTTCATCTCCCACTTTGAACCAAAACTGTAAAAACCTTTAACCTTGATGCCAACCTTAGAGTAACATTATTTTAACCAGAAATTTGAAGCCAGTACTTTTGTGTTCAGAGGTAGTGTCCCCCCTTGCCTTTTGCTACCATGCAGCTGGCAACCACAATTTTAATTTCATAAGCAATGGTTGACTAAACCCAGCACTATGTCAATTAGATATTATTTGATTTAGATTACTACAGAAAAAAAAATATTAAAGATACACTGCTGTCTTATATCCGCTCATATTTTTCATACGTTTTTACACGTTTTGACTTTCTATTCAGAAGACAGGTTCCTATTTTTTCTGCATGTAATGAACTGTTCCTGGCACTTTATAGAAGGCAGCATTGCCTATTCATGTTGTAAGTTGCCTGACTTCATTTAAACAGGTAAATACAACGTTGTTGTTGCCTGAACAACCAAACTAAAATTTATAAGGATGTTCCTATAATTACATGCTTACATCAAATGCCTGTTGAGTGTAAGGAAATTTACAGAGGTTGACCTAGGTTTTAAAAAGTGGTTCCGTGTGTTGGTCCCATAGTTTCAGAGACCTGTCTTAAAGGAGCATTGTCTTCTGGATCTGGTGCACAATGTTTTCTGCAAAAGCCATCCAAATCAGTAGTCCTTTCTGAAAAAATCTTGTCCACTGGACATCAGCCATGTTACCGATTGCCAGCACACATATGGAGACAACACTGGTGCCTGCAGCAATGAGGTCTCTTAGCACAGATGTCCTTTAATACTTGCCTTCAAAAATTTTGATGCAGAATCCACCTGAGAAGCTTTGAGTGCTGGTTCTGCAGACAAATCTGGGCAGTAAGAACTCATTTTTAAAATGTTTCCTTCCTCTGTGTAGCGTGGTGTTGCCATCTGGAGAGGAAATCTGATGTTTACTGTTATTCTTGGATTTCCACCTCCTGGAGTCCTGGGAATACTGCAGACCTCAGCTTTCAGAACATAAAAGATATATTTCTAGCATTGACAGGTTAAGGAAAAGTAGAAAATTACTGTGAATATGCAAACAAAGCAAATGGAAGCAAGCCTCATATTGCAAGAGTTGTTTTCAGACTAACCATTTTTCAAACCTGTCTCATGGCTTTTGAGACATGGGCAGTCACTTCCAACCTGCTGAAAGGAGGGGGAGAGATAGAGAGAAAATGTGACTTGAAACCCAGGCTTTCATCATGCTAGTGATGAAATACAAAAAAAATACAGAAATACAAAGTGATACTGTGAGCTGGGAGAGTACATCAGATCAGGCCTTGCTCAGGCTGTTGTGGTGGCAACTCTGCATCCAGGTGACATTGCATTTTAGTATGGTGCTATTACCGTCTGTGCTTGGGAAGCTGACTGGCCCGTTACTGCAATCGGAACGTGGTTATGGATTAAGGATCCCTGCTTCTTGGCATAAGAACACTGTAGCTCACACCTTCACGCAGGATGGAGCTCAGGAAGACTTGCAGGCATCACAGGAAGGGGATATGGACAGTGACTTTGCAAAGCAGGTCTGTTGGAGATGATTCTTGCTGACTGTGCTAGCATCATATGTTGTGGGTATGTCCTCTGGCATCTAAACCATTACAGGTTCACAAATATTGTCGTAAATGTGCTGTGAGAAAGGATCTGACCACAAGCCTTTGTCTTGCCTTCAAATTATATGTGAAATCACTGGTGTCAAATTGCATTGAGGGTTGGCTGTAGAGGAGAACCGATCAGTACATCTTCTAGCAATGTGTGTCTTGCTTGTAACCTCCTCTCAAAGATTCTTCATTGTGTCAATATACTGTACCCACATTAATTCAATGGATAAAATTGTCGTTCCTCATTAGGTCTCATCATTGCAATGTCTATTTATTCTTCTGTCTTCTTTGTCCTCTTTGAAAGGTATTCAGGAATCTCCAGTACCAAATGGCCATTCTCTCCCGGGTAGAGACTTTCTTCGGAAACAGATGCGAGGAGACCTTTTCACCCAGCAGCAGTTAGAAGTGTTGGATCGAGTCTTCGAGAGGCAACATTATTCTGACATTTTCACAACAACTGAGCCCATCAAACCAGAGCAGGTACTGTTCCAAACACTCAGTGTTCTTCCAGATATGCTTTCTGATGAGAGGCCTCCTTGGTGGAAATCAACAAACAATTATTTCTCAGAGTTGCAGTAGAAAAACATGGAGAAACAGGTGTTGTATCAAGCTCTTCAGCCAAGACTATTAAAAAATGACAGAAAACACTTGTTATGTAAACATGAGCAAGTGTTTGGGTATGAAATTACACCCAGTCTGGGCCAGTTACATCAAATGAGGGCATAAAGAGCATCACAGCTTCTGATGCTCTTATTGGATCAAAACCAGGCTATGCAGATAATAAGGAATAGACTTGCAAAATTCTATGCCTTATTTTGGTTCTGAGTTAGCTTGGTTGTACATGCAAATTAGATTTTTGTATTCAGAAATGGCTTTTTAGGCAGTTAGTTAGCCATTTGCTGAAAGAAACACCCAATTAATATGCGAAGGTAAATTTATTGCACCTACAGATTAGCAGTGTATTTCAGAAGGGCTTGGCACTAATTTTGGGGGGGAAGTTCCATTTTAGCAGACACAATACAGAAGCACATGCAAAAATTGATTAGCTGTTTCTCTCTACATGCTTTTGGTTTGTAGCCCTCAGCCTTAAATTTAGCTGCAGTCGTGGGATGTAGAAATGAAAGTATTGCTGTCAGCTTCAATTTGGGTCTAGCTTGCTACTTTTTCTACACTTAGTGATGTAACCAGTCATTGTTAATCTCTGTTGTTAATATTAAACCTGATTTTTAGCAAGGTGCATGAATGCCTTAAACTGCAAACAAACTGTGATTTCCCGTGTAGTAATATAAACAGTTGAAGGCCTCTGGAGATAATCAGGAACACAGTAGTTTACTACCATCATGTCTTCAGTATTAAGGAGTATGTACTGGTCCCATGTTTTTGGAAAAAATAATGCCTTTTGCTGAAAGTCAGTGGTAGAGTAGAAATTTCCTGTGCCCTTAAGCTCTTAGGTGTCATTTGTTACTTCATTTATAGTCATTCATTTTTCACCAGTTTTTGAAGGTTCTGTGGTTTCCATGGTTTATATTTTTGATGAGTTCTATAAATCTGAATTCAAGCTGGAAAAAGATGAGGAAGATGCTGAAATAACTTTGAATTAAAAAAAGACAACAAAACCCCCCACAGAAATCAAAAACAAAACCAAAAACCCATGACTAGGAAAGCCAAGGAAGCGGCGTCTCTTGAAGGTGAAATGGCCTTTGCATGCCACTAGATGGTGGTTATCCCATCCCTAACACCAGTGATAATGGAGGGGACAGGCACCGAGCCAACTCCTGCAGTAAGCCTGTTCATTACTGGTCACTTAAAAGCTGCATGATGTTACATCCATCCTTATTTAACTTATATATGAGAAAAAAAAAAAGTCATGTGAAAGAGAGTGGTGATGGAAGAAGGTCCTTTTTTAGCTTTCTGTAATCTAAAGTTTCTGAGTTATCCAGAACTGTAGCTTATGGGACAGAGTCCAGCAACGAACAGAAATAGATAATGTCGTATTGGTTAATAGGAGGAATAGAAGAATTAAGTGAGGATGTTGCTAAAATTTCCTGACTGTCAGATTCATGATTTTCAGCTGTTGGTGGAGCAAGGATCTCCCCGGATCCATGTAGGAAGCTGTAACTAGAATGTCTGTGCAGTCAGAGCATTGAGAGTGGAGATATGTGCCTATCAATTTGTTAAAAAGGGTACTTCACAGTCCGAGAAGCCAAACGGATGCTGAGAAATTGTATTTCTGAGAAAAAAATATTATGATGTGTGAAATGGGCTTAGCAGAACTGCCTTGAGTCGATGATCTTAGAGGTCTTTTCCAGCCCAAATGATGCTGTGATTCCATGATTTTTTTTTTTTTTAGTTTAACTACAAATGGAGTTTGCTAGTTATTTGCTTTAATATAGATTGGAACATTCTCATTTGCTTTTGGAAAGCTGGGCCACGGGTAAGAGCTGACATTTCCTTGGGATGGGTTTTTCTTTTTGGTGGCATACAACAGTTATTTTCAGCATGAACACGTGTAATTTATATGAATGCCTGATTCACAAGGATGTGATACGATCACCACTGCTTTAGTAAGTAGTCATGTTTTACCTCTTTTGTAATAAAGCAAACATGTCATGAAACAAGAAAAGTGGAGAAGCTGTCTAGATCAATTAGTGATGCTAAAGAAATCAATTAGAAAGAAAATATTGAATCATATTGAATCATTGGGTTGAAATGGACCCTTTAGATCCTTCCAGATCCTTTAAGATTATCTAGTTCCAGCCCCATAGCCATGGGCATAAAGACCTTTCACAAGATCAGATTGAAAAAATTAATCATGTGACTAGGAAAAACCGAGTTGTAATTAACACAGTTAATTATTGTAGTAGACTAAGATATGCATCCAGAATCTGGCAGTCCAGAGTGTGGCTGAACTCAGAAGGCAGTACGTTAGGAGCTCAGGCAGCAATGGATATATGAAGTCCTTACCCATTTCTGTAGATGAACGTAACGAAAAGATGCTCCTCCCCATATAGACAAGATGTGTAATAGGAGCTGGCGATCCATTACTCATCTACTATATTAGAAACATAGTCCAGGAGGAGCAAGCGGAATATTGCTGATTTTATTTAGTCACAAATCTTCTTGATGTCCCTGTGCTATTCACCTGAGGAGGAGCCCAGGTACTTTACCAGAAGACTCATGGCTCGTGAGACAAGGAACTACCTTTTTTTGTCCCTGTTTTGCTGCTCCTCCCTAATTTTTCTTTGCTTGTGATCTGGGAACAGTCCCTGGGTCAGGGTGAGTAGTGGCATGGGGCAGACAAGGTTGCTTCTGCACTGCTAAGCATTTGTAGCCGGAGCATGTTCTGTCATTAGCTGAAGGTTGGGTCCTGAATTTCTCCTGATGCCTTTTCTGGATGTTTTGGGCTTGTCTGTTAGGAAGAGTACGTTGCCTCTCATGTAGGCAGATGTTTTCATGGCCTGAGTCCTTGCTCACCACTGCCAAACCCTTTACGTGAGTGATTCCAGTCTGTTTCCTTTGCTCCTCCACCTTTAATGCCTTTGTTCCTCAGTTCACCTACATAAAATGGTGCAAGTTAACTGCAAGTTAACTCTCAGCTGAAAACAAGTTGTGCACTCACTCGATGGGCATTATCTGAGGTTTTGTATCTGCTGTAAAACATGACTGCTGCAGAGGAGACCATGGGGAATGAATACTTGTCTCTGAGTAAGGGCTCATACAATGCTGAGGGTGAAGACAACCACTGGACAATGACAAGAAAATAAGGTGTTAGACAGTACCTAACTCAGGAACAGTGTCTGTTGTATGCGTTGGGTGAGGCAGGGATCCCACCATTTGTTCATATAATTAAAGACTGTGTCAGACTGTGTGCATCAAGGGGCAGAAGTAAGGCGCCATGTGCCGTGTGTTGCAACCTCACGTCCTGGTGATAGGGTGGTACGTGTGCATTCTGCAGCACTGGTGTGTAATACCTGCATGTGCGCTGCCAGAACACTTAATGGCAGGGAAATGCTATTCTGGTGACATCAAGGAGTTGAAAGATGGCAAGTCTGAGACTGAGGGCTGGATGTGCAGACTGAGTCCTTTTGTGTCTACGCATTTCTGGGGAGCAATGAGGGGGCAGTGACAGCAGTCTAGAAGCACTCCGGCCTTCCTTTGCCCTACAAGAACCCCGCCATGAGCATTAGTTCATGTATGAAATGAATGCCTTTCCATCACGTTTGTCCTCTTTTGTACCCATCTCATTTTCTGCGAGCAGACCAAGATCGATTTGCAGTGTCTGCAAATGTTGACAAAAAAACCGCTTTCATGTATTTCTGGGACCTGATTTTGAGCTGTACATAGGTGTGTGTTTGCAACACCACCAGTGTACTGTTGTTCTGCTCATGAGTGAAAACCTCGCTCTATGGACACGAGGAGTGGCTTTTGGCAGCCTGTCCTGGCTGCTACGCCTCTGTTGGGCCCTGGTACTCCAGTCTGCCCCTGTCATCGAACTCAAAACAACAGTTGGTGGTTGCTGCATGGACTGGAGCTTTTATTCAGAGCTTGCACTCATCCCGTGTCCATCCTACGCACAGAGCTGTGCACTGCATAGCATACATTTCTGTGCCTGCTCCCTCAGGACCGTTGAGGTTGTACCAATCAAATACAGGTCTGTTTAGGCACATGGCCGATTGTCCACCAGCAGCTTCCTGCAAATTCCTGTCAGAGAAGCAGGGAATGCTCTCCACCCTTCACTTGAGAAGCCACCCTAGGCTGACTTGGGCCGTGACATCAGCTGCTGTCACCGTGTGCTCCCCAGAGGGCTGTACAGCAAACGCCCAGCACTGGCAGGGAGCTTGGTGGTGCAGGACGGTGCTCGGAGCAGGGCGGCCACCCCCCCGTGCTGCCCTGCGGTGGAGTTGTTCCTGCTTTATCGTTGTGTGCGGTCATGCTGGAGCCTTAGGAGAAACACGGAGGACTCCATGTCCCGGTGACCCTGCCACCCTTGAGGTTCTCCTTCGAGAGTCTGTCACCCACCAGGAAGGAGACTTCACCAGGTCTGGGCACAAAAGTTTCTGCAACAGTTGACTCAAATGCATTCGCCAAGGAAAGCATTGCTAAAAGGTGTTTGTGGAGAATCCAGATCTGGGAAACAGCTGCTGGCCTCACCTGAGGCACGAGGGGTTGAAGAGGGAGCAGGGAAGTCGTGTCAAGGTGGGCAAGAGGCAAGCACAAGACTCACAGACTGATGTGGTTTTGGTAGGCACGAGAGCTGGATTAACGCCTCTGCAGGGGAGAACTGGGGGGTGTTACAGCAGCGTGTAGAGCATATAGAGCAGAATCAGTTCCACAAGAGCAGCAGTTCATTAATTTCCTCAGAATAAAGAGTCTTTGCTGAGTTTCTGTCCACAACAGAAATGGATTCTCTTGTGTTTTCAGCTTCACAGATAGGTCCAATCAAATACTCGTTGAAGCCAAGAGGAATATTTCTATTGACTTCAATAGACTTTAGATCAGGACCATAATGAGGCATAACGTGATGTGACCAGATTCAACACTGTGTAGGTCACTGACTTAAAAGAGAGCTACTTGCTGCTAATAGCAGATAATTCCCTGGCCTTTCCTGATGCTTTCACATTACTTTTAACCAGAATTAAACTGAATGTCTATTCCGTTATTCTTTTCTGGATAAAACATGGATATTCTGGGTTTAGGTAGGAACAAACTCGGGAATCTGACAAGCACATAATAATATATGCAATCATGAGATGCAGTCTGGATCTGGAGATAAGTACAGGCAGATGAAAGTGGATATTTAATACACCTGAAAAAAATACTAGAAAGTTGGACAAAGAGAAAAAAAAAAAAAGAGTACAGTAAGAAACCCATTGCCCTCTGTTTCAGGAAGCGTTTTAATGAAGGAACTCATTAAAAGGTGCCACCTCCTCAGCACCTTTCTCTGAGCCCCCGGGTCCCTCCTGCCTGTGGGGAGCGGTGGACGAGGGCAGGTAGTGCAAGAGGAAATGTGGAGCGAAGAGCAGCTTGGAAAAGCAGGTCTGTGATTTTTACAGCTGCACCTCTGTCAGCCAAACAACTTCTGATGCAGGCCATGGCTTTATAGGTGGGAGGGAGAAAAAACACAAAACAACAACAACTCTAAAATCCTGCCTAAGAAAGCTTGTCAGGAGAGGAAAAACCTTTCCATATTTACTCTCAGTAGACTATTAAGCAACACCAGGCTATTAATTTGGCTTTTGAGTCTTCACTGAAGCCCATAAAAGTGCACAGTTGTCAAATGGAGTTCATTTTAATTTCCTTTCAATCACAGTAAATTATTCAGGTGATAAATCAGCTGGAGCAGCCTCCTGGCTGTAATAGAAACCCTAATTCCTGGCTAATTATCCAGCCCATTGCTGCCAGCAGATCAATACTACTACCAAATGGAAAGGGCGAGGGGTTCACAGCAGGACGGGTGGCGGAGGGACAGCAGCTGGGAGCACCGGTGCACCCGTGACCCCCTGTGCAGTTCAGAGGCTGTGGGAGGTTAAGCTGTGCAGAGGTTTCCCTCTTTGCCCTACCTTTCTTAAGGGAACACATCCCCTCCTGGTCGATAATTTACGCCAGGACCTGTGATTCCCCATGATTCTCTGCAGCCCCCAGCATGCAGGGCTGGGGCTCGGACCCCTGCTTGCGGGTGCAGGTGTAGCGAGCGGTGCCTGCTGGGGTATGGAGTGGACTTCAGCCCTGTCCTCCACGTTGTGCTCTTGCCACTTGGTAGGATAGGGTGCTGGCCTTTAGTTCTCCTGTTCCTCAGGCTTGGGTCTTAGCTGTTGGTCTTGAAGAAAAGCCACGGAGAGGCTCTTTGGTCGTGTAGGAGCAGGCGGTTTGGATCCCAGGGGGCATGCCCTGTGTGCTGCAGAGAAGTGCTCGCTCCTGGTACTCCCCGTCCGTGCTGGCTGATGTGAAAACACAGGCAGAGATGGGGAAGGAGCCCCCTCTGAGGGAGTCAGATGCTGCTTGGAAGGAGATCTCTGGCTGAACATAATTTTGCTTGTTAAGTAACACCTTTTAATGGCAAAATTTAAAGAGGTTAAAAAACAGGCTGCAGAGAACCAGTGCTTAGCCGTAACACAGGGCATTTGGCTGGGAAGGAGAAGTAGTTCCCTGGAGATGACAGCTGTTCTTACTGGGCCTCCCTGCATGCAGTTGTTGTTCGAGAGGCTGCCCCTTGCCCCTCCGAGCCCTGAGATGCTGCTGCTACCTGTGGCTTGCAGTGCACGGAGAATCATCATCTCCCCGTGAAATACCAAGGCTGTACCGCAGAACTGTCAGGGAGAACTCTTCCGTCCTCCAGGGTCCTCCAGGATCCTCGAGGGACCTCAGAGCTGTGAAGTGCCCTTGGCTTCTGGAAGCTGAGCCTTCAGCGCATGACACCTCGTGTTGGACTCGTGTCCCCATTCACTGTCACTGTGGCTATTGCTCCTTCACAGCACGGTGATAGCGGGGGCACCGAACAGGCAGCACCGGGCTGAGTGCTGTGTGCACCGTCTCGGGAAGAGCAGCTTCCCTGAAGATCTTGATGTCGAGGTGGAGAAGGCAGGTAATGGCTGGGAAAAGGACAGCAGCATTACCTGGGCATTTGGAAGACTAAAGGACTCCTAGTGCCAGTTACTTAGCTGGAGAAGCCCCAGGGGTATCCTGGGTTTATCCTTGCACTGCTTCCCTCCAACACTGCTGCATTAAGTTTGCTGCCAGTCTTGCCTCTGTTTGCATGTTTTTGCTTCGGGACCACCTCTGTGTCTGGCAGGGCAACGTGTGGGTCTGTCCTCTACCCAAAGCAGGCCTTGATGTCTCCTTCCCTTGCCCCAGCAGGCAGAGGGCATCCTGAAAGAGAGGGGTAGGGAAGTCCTTCTGGCATTGCAATGCCTTTCTGGGCTCTACCACCCCTTTTTTCCCTCTCGACTGCTCCCGGTTTTGAACATACATGAAAATAAAAATTCACGAGTTAAATAAAAAGCCAGCCTTGCAGAGTCGGAGCTCTCCCTTTTCCCTTTTTTCTCTTTGGTCTGTATGGGTGCAGCCATGGGATGTTTTTTTCCCTCAGACATGCGACCCTCGTTATGCAGGGGCTGGCGTGGAGGGGATTTCTGTGACATGTGGCACAGCCTGGCAGGGCTGAGGTCACCGTGCCCAGACTGTCACCAGCTGCTGGCCATGACTTCCCAGTCCCGCTCCCACAGAGAGGAGGTTCAGTGCCTCCGACTGCAAGCACAAGTGCTGTGGTGCTCAGCCAGGCTGGGGATGCTTCGGGGACTGAGACATTCCTGAGAAAGAATGTGGCATGATTCTGTACGGGGGTCCTGTGTGTCTGAGGGCCTGGGCGGTGCTTTCTGAGTGTTTGAAAATTGCAAGCTTCGAGCCATTTCTGCTAAGTAACATCATCAGGAGGTGTTCTGCCAGTCCCCCAGTTCCCACTCGGCACTTTGGCACTGCGCATGCCTGCAGTACAGCACCTCTCCCCGTGTCCCGTCACAGGAGGGAAACGCGTCAACGCTTTCATAGATGTTGTACACAACTGAGAAATTTTAAAGAAGCTGTTCCCTCTTGTTATCTTGCCACATTTCTTTTGTAAGTGTAGAGCTGCCTTTTCGTGATTTTCTCTCTTTGACCATCATGTATTTTGCTGATCAATAGCATCATATTTTTGTTTTTCAATTTAGGAAGAGAAGTAAAGTCTATCACTTTAGTGTGTTTAAAATAATAATAAAAAAACATATCTTTGTCTTGAGCAGAGTCTTTCTTCCAAGGTTTCATGTTGTTAGGAGACAGGTTAATTGAAAGTCTGTGTGTAGAAAAAAGGGCATAGAGTGGACATGGCCCATACTGAGCAGAGATGTGCTGGCCACCCATTAGACTTTTAATACCACATCACAGCATAATATAGGAGTGAGATGAGTACAGTCGTAATTGCTCGTGTAGTCTTTGTCCCTTTGAAAAGTAACAGATGGAGTCATCCATGTGGCCTGCAGCTCGGATACGTGCTGTGCTCTGCGTGCGCAGGAAAGCCACATCAGGAGCTGTCTTGAGGCTGGTTTTCTCTGCGGAAAAAGACAACTTTTCGTAATGGCCCTCGTCAGCCACATCAAAACGGACCGACTTCCTTCTCTCCATGTTAGCCCCGTACGAGAGGGAGAGGGGAATCTGCCAGCAAGCGCTCTTGCCTGTTGGTTTATTCAATGTGGTGCCTGCTCACATTGCACTTGGACGGAAGGGGTTTGCGCTGGCATCTGAAGAATGGGAACAAGACTTATTTTCTTGGTTTCCAGTGAATGTCTAGGTCCCACAGGCTTCGAACAGACCCCAGTAAAACTTCCACCCATTGGCTTGGAAATCACTGCTGGTTCAAGCTCATTTGCGGGCTTTTCCTAAACCTGTTACTTAAGTCAGCCAACGGGTTTCTCAGGATGTTCCACGTAAAGCGTGTGAGGAGCTGAATATCTTGATGTGTTACAGGATTTGAAAGGAGCCAGCCTCTTCCCAGCAGTGCAGAGACAGTGGGCATGAAATGACACAGGAGAGCTCAGGTATCAGCAGGTTTTCACCCTGGGGATGACTGAGCAGTGGAAGAGGCTGCCCTGTGAAGCTGTGCCGTCTCCACCCAGGGCAGTTTTCAAGATGACACCGGATAAACCCCTGACCCAACGGCTGGCCCTGCTTTCAGAGACTTTTGAGTTCCTCAACAATATCCATGCTTTTGGAAGTTCCTTCCAACCGGACTTATCCTATGACACCGATGTCCAGCTGCTGGCTCTTCACCCCAGCTTTTATGCTGTGACTTGGTGGAACGTCTGTACGGGGACGGTGGGGAACGTGAGAAGCATGGTTAGAGGCGTGAGAGTAGCGCCTGATTCACACAGCACAGAGGCGAGATGGAGGGCCCTTCCCTGTCTGTCGACCGCAGCCTTCTCAGAGCAGATGCTGGTAGTTTTGGGTTGCCATTTGTGGAGTAAGGAACTGAATGAAACAAGCAACGAAGTGGTTGTATGATGACATAAAGGAGCTGTGGAGCTGAGCTACTTCTAGGAAAAAAAAAAAAAAAAAAAGCTAATTTCAAAATTCCTCTCTGCTCATATCAGTAGCGGCTGCTTAAAAATTGCGTGGCAGCAGAATTTGCTGAACTGAAAAAAATAATTAATCTGAAATGAGGAGGGCTCTTGCGTGAAGAGAGCAATGTAACACGTAGGGCATGGTTTCCGTCCTGCTCCACTCCTTGAAAACGTAATTGAATAATGGCAACCACGGAGAAACAGGGCTTCTCTTGGTCGTTTTCCCTGTTGCAGGTGTCCCTCCAAGTTCGGAGCTGATTTCTGTGGTAGCCCAGACAAGTCGTGTGCGGAGCGGCATCCAAAAGGTGAAGGGAGAACAGGTTGCCAGGTTGTGAGGCTTTGCTCTGGTGAGAGTTCTTCTTGAAGCCACAGACCTCATGTCTGTGTCTTCATTAGGGCAAACAATTTTTCTCCGGTTCTTGTGGTTGTGGAGAAGTTGAAAACACGACCCCCAGACATACTTCTGGCATTAAACTGGGACAGCTGTCAGGGAGGGTCGTATAAACAGTGGGGTTTCCTTCCGATTTTCTGAAACTGTTTTCTTGCCAGGATGTTTTGATGTCTGTGCAGCACCTGGACAATTTCATCGCTGCTGCAAAAATGATTTTAGCAGGAAAATGGTGATTATTAAAAAGCAGTGTATCTAGTTAACCTGTCCAGAAAACATTTTGACAAAAACGAAAATACTGCATGCAAACCTGTCAGCTTTGATGACTTTTCCATGCAGGAGGTCCCTCACGAGGGTCTCTCACAAGAGTGAGGAGGTGCAAGGCCTCACGTGCACGTACCATGCTTTGTGATCCGCCTACTTTTTCTGTTTTGCTTTGTTTTTCACATCTGTGTGCAGGCAGTGCCTGGTTTCATACAGGCAGCTTTCATACAGCAGAAGAAACTGTTCCCCTGCCCCAGGAAGGCAGGGTGAACCGAGATGTTTAATGCTGGGGTGGGCGTCTCAGAGGTAGGTGGGTGATCCTGTCCACCCTGGTCCCTGTCCTGTCTCTGAATCTCCACTCATTTGCTGCCTGTCAGGTTTAGTTGTCAGTGGGTCTCAGCCAATTAGCAAAGGGAAAACAAATAGCTCATGATTTACCGTCATCAATAGATGGAAGTAATGCTAACGTTTATGTCCGGCTTTCAACGTGGCCTGAAATCAGGAGTTTGTGGCTTGAAAGGATTTTGTTCATCTTTGGCTTTGCAGCATGCCACAGAATACTGCAAATGCTGTGTCTTTCTCCACTGTTCTTCATGTGGGTAGAGACTACGTGTACCTGGAGTGAAGTGGTAAACATTGCCCAGATTCTTTTGCCACGTGTTGCCGTTTTGAAATAAGCACACTGTATACACTATGAAGCACAGAAAAGCTGTGTGAGCTGCTGCTCATAATCCCAACAGCTGTCATGCAAAAGAGACTTGGGGCAGAGAAGTCACAAAGCAAAAACATACGAATCTCACACCGGACCCCATGGAATTTCCTGCCGTGCTAGGCTGCCTGCTACTCGTGGGGTCTGTGAGGGCCCTGCTGCTGGCGTACCACTGATCACAGAGAGGGACGTGGCAGGAAGGGAGTCACCTGAACCTTGTGGTCTCCCCTTGGATGTTGAGTTGTTACCTGCACGATGCTCATTCTCCTCATCTGTATAACAGGCTGTTATAAAAGGAGTACCGGGTGACTGCCTCAGACAGCATTGGTGAAATACCTTGAGATAGTTCATCTGGAAGTGTTACAAACGTTGTCCTTAGAAAGGTGCACACGACATCCCAAGCATCGGGAGCAGTTGGTAAAGATATCAGCAGCATAGGTGTAAACCTCGTGCACATTCCAAGTGTGCCTCATATTTCTGCTTCCTATTTTTCAGTAAGGAAATACGAATGACTCTACTGCAGGTTGCATTTTCTTCTGTGCTTAGATGCTTCGCTGGCAGCAGCAGAGCCACCATAACAGGAGGATTGTCCATCTTCCCTCCTCCTGTGGCCAGAATGGTTACTGTTGTTGGTGAAAGTGTCTAGTTCCTTTCCGAATCATGAAAAACAATGTGTTTTAGTTTTTTGTTCCACCAGCACTGAATATGTTATGTGTTATTTTAATTGGATGCCCCTTTTTGGCACTATGTGTAGAATGATAGAAGCTGCTGACAAAGAGAATAGCGAGGTGGTCATTTCGTTTGCGCTGGGTTTGAGGCAATCCATGAAGAGGAGAGCATGGGGAAAGAGCAAGATATGAAAAAAAGCCCTGCATGAACCCACAGCAAAAGCTGGACAGGAGGAAACGAGGGACTCCCTCCGAGGGAGGAGGAAGAGGACAGGAAAAATGCTGTTTCAAGGCAAAGACACTCATATAATTGACTGTGGTGCAGGTGTCAGGAGGATGAGCATGCAAGGCTGGTGCTAAGAACAGCCAGTGAGAGGTTCCTGAAAGTGTCTTAGGCAATTTTTGTACTCTTCAGGAAATGAAACTGTGTTCTAGTTTGTTTTAGTTGTTGAGCAGTACTTACACTCAAGGGCTTTTCAGCTTCTCACACTGAGGAGGGTGGCGTGCACAAGAAGCTGGGCGAGGACACAGCCAGGGCAGCAGACCCCAAGTGGCCAAGGGATGTCCCATGCCGTGTGGCTTCATGCTGAACCATAAAGAGGGGGGGAGTTGGCTGGGGGTGCTGGGGGTGCACCAGCTGGGCACTGGCCAGCAGGTGCTGAGTAATTGCATTGTGCATCACTTGTTTTGTGTATTCTTTTATCATCATTATTATTATTGTTATTTCCACTTCTTTTCTGTCCTATTAAACTGTCTTTATCTGAACCCATGAATTTTACTTTTTTTTCTTTTTTCTGATTCTCTCCCCCATCCCACTGTGGGAGTTTGGCTGCATGGTGCTTCCCTGCCTGCTGAGTTAACCCACAGCTGGAAGCTCTGGCACTTAAATGGAGAGAGAGAACCCGTGCAGAGGCTGGGGAAGGACATTCGGTGAGCGAGGAGCCTGGACAGGGCTAATGAAGGGAAGTGTGCAGGAGACAGGTGTTTCTGAAGAAGCTGAAGAATGCTTACACTGGGAGACGAAGGAGATGTAGACAAATGAGCAGTTGAGGATGGATGCGTGGAGATGCAAATCACGGCAAAAGCAGAGATCAGCTGTCACCATTATCGTCCTGTCAATGTTCATTGGAACATTTGTTACTTGCCTGGGGAGTTCGAAAACTAGAAAGTCACTATAGCTGTCTTTTTTACATGTCTTTTTTTTTGGGAGGCCTTCTTATAATTTTCTATGGAGACTTCTCCTTACAAACCAGTATGAGGAGACTGCTGGCTTTCTCTGCCCCAGGCAGGTGAATGGTGCTTTTAATGATCTGTGAAGGGCTTTGTTAAAAAAAAAAACATCTTGAAGTGTGTGCAGGCCTTTGCTTTCTTCCCGCCAAGCCTTCCAGAAGAGGTTCGAAGATGGTGAGGGCAAGAGACGGCCAGGCAGCAGACTTCACTTCTTCTTCTTGCCTGCTGTGAGGTGGAGGTGTTGCTGTGGGCATCTCGCTAGGAGTCAGGGATGCTTTTCACCACAGGTTATAGAGAGAGCCAGGTCTGACGGTGCGGCTCCTCTACACCGTAAGGCCCTTAGGGAGCAGTCTGAATACATCCCAGAGCCTCCGCCGGCTTGCTCTCCAAGCAGTAACGTAGGGATACTATCACGAGCCTTCCTTTTGGTGGAAGATAGGAGAAAAGCAGACTGTGGGGTGCCCTGTTTCTCCGGGCCGGGTGGGTGCTGCAGGCCGTGAGGAGGACCGGCAGTCCGACGAGCCCTGTGGTGGCCAGCCCCGGCCCAGGAGGTGTCGGACGGGTGCCGCTGGTTCCCCTGAGCAGGCGGGCCGCTGGCCTTGCTTCGCCTCTTCAGGAACCCAGTACCTGCTCCCCAGGAGTCAGTGATGGGGGCTCAGAAAAATTTCTGTCCCGTGAGGGCGTTCAGACACTGGCACGGGCTTCCTAGGGAGGTGGCGGATGCCCCGTGCCCGTCAGTGGTCAGAAGGCATTTGGACAGGGCCCTCAGTGATGTGCTGTAACTTCTGGGTAGCCCCGCAGCGGTCAGACAGTCGGACTCGGTGATCTTCGTAAGTCCCTGCCAACTACTCTAAAACAGCATCTTTTAAAATAGTATTCATTTTGCTTTAATTTTTCTCCTCTCTCTGCCACCACCGAGACTGAAAAATGACAAAGCTCAGTGCCTGCTCAGGGGGGTGAAGAAGCCCCCCAGCAAGGCAGAGGCTGTGCGAGCAGAGCTTTCTGCCAGCCCAGGAGGCACCTCCTGCTGAAGAGAGCAGCCCTGGTCCCCGGCCTTTCTTTTTGGCTGGTTCTGTGCCGCATCCACAGCCGTCCTTCACCGTGCCAAAAGGCCTCTGCGTGCTGGCTGACTGGCCTGGTTGTCCCCCCTCCTCGCCCGGGGACGGGGGGACGGGCACATCCCACAGGCCCTGCCCAGGAGGCTCCTTCCCCGAGCTCAGCTGCTCCTTGGCCGCAGCTCCACAGGCTTCGGCATGGCCGGGGATCAAAGCAGCCCAGCGGAGCGCTCCCACTGGAGGCAGTGCCGGAGCATCCCGTGTGGCTCGGCTCGTTAAATCCAGGCAGGCATGTCTAGTTATGCGCTTCTCATTTTGGCTGGAAATAACTGCTTCCTACTGTAGTTAATTTTGCTCTAGGTAATCTCTGAGGCTGGAGACAGGTCACAATTCAAATTTGAAATGAAGTCAGTCAGCCTTGCATATGCATGCCCAGGCACAATTCGCTCTATTCAGGCCTTGGTTTTATTCAATTTGCCAGCTCTGCCTAGAAAAATAGCAAAACAAGAACAAAAAGGAGGAACATTTTCTGCTACAAGTGCTGGTTGTTTTCTGCGCTGCGGTTTCACGGGGTTTTGTTGCTCGCCGTGGGCAGCCTCTGCGGAGGGTGTGCGCGTGTGAGTGTGATTTACTGGTCTGTGGAATGCCACGTCCTTAAAACTGCAGTGCCCATTTCCTGCTGAAATAATTTCTACAAAGAGAGGCTCCTATTACAGCGAGAGGAGCGCGGACGTCATGATTTATTATTATTTATAGTCCCAGGGCCTTGTTTATGCACGATGGGTTGGGTGCTCAGGATAGGAATGCCATTATGCAAATGACATTGAATGTCCTTACTGAGCCTAAATAATTTTTGTATTGGACGATTAAACCTCATCTGTTATTGATATGGGCTGCAGTCGGGCTATTAAAGAGTCCCAACAGTACTTACTCCCAGTAATGGGAAAATTGAGAGGAAGAGGCTAAACAATTGCCTCAAGTGTGCTGTGATTGTCTGGTAGGAGCGGAACATAACGAACCCCCTGAATGGAAATCGTGTTTACTACTTAGGGATAAATAAAAAGGGAGAACATGCAATAAATTACGCTTTGTGATTTGAATCAGCGCACCAGAGAATTTGCGTACTTTCAATTTATTTATTTGATTTTTTTTTTTTGGGGGGGGGGGGTAAATACCACGAGTGGCTGGGAGCAGCCTGGGGGAGGGTCAGGAGACCCGGCCGCTGCGGGAACGCGGGAGCCACAATGTCCTTGCGCCTTTCTTTTTGACACAGCTGTGTGTTCACATTTTGATCAGTGTTGATAGCTTATGAATTCCAAAATTGACAAAATTTACAGAAAAATGAGGATAATCCATCTTCCTTAGCAGCCTGTCAGGAGCTGGCTATACTTCATAATCTTCAATTACAGATGCTATTTTCAGACATTTACATGCAGATATTAGAAGAAAATGAAAATGAGAAACAAAGAGCGAATGGAAATGCAGTTATTTATATGTATAAAAGAAAACCAGGTAAATTCTAGGCGTTTAGATTGGATTTGGGGATCCCTTTGGAAAATCTGAGAATGGGCTCGTCTGCCTATGGATCTCACTGTGGAAAAGTAAAACGTGGCGTAGAGTGTCCCACATGCAGATAATCTGAAGATTTAGGTCAAAAGCCAGTCAGTTATTCTGAAGCATGAGGGCAAATGTGTTCATGGCAGGGTGTACTAATTCCCCTTGTTTTCAGAAGAATCTCAGGGGATTTACACAATCCTAATTGGATTTGGGTTAGAATGAAGCACAGCTGTGATTATTATTATTTTTTTAAACATATATATATATATATTTGTGAAAGGGAGTATTAGAAATATTCTGTTTACACAGAGGGAAAAAAGGCTTTATCACTGAAATCAAATTTTCATGCCCTTATTTTCATGCCCTTTAAGAGAGTAAGAGCCGAATGCTACCAAAAAAAAAAAAAAAGGAAGAAAAAAGAAAGAAATAGGAGTACAGCTCCAATTAGCTGTGTAAATGGGTTTTACTCCAAAGCAGAATTAGTTTCAGTGACAGCAGTGAGTAGGGCAGGAAATGTGATGTAAATTATAAAACGGAGGGGTGGCTGGTGGGGTGGCAGCGACAAGGCTTTGATATATGGCTTTTCAGATGCCTTTCCAGTTCACGTCCGAGGCGGTTGAGGAGGAGGGCTTCGGAATGAATTTCCCATTCCCATAAAATTTAGGACCGAACAGCACCAGTGCCCGTGCAGCTGCGTGTGGCACCGAGTTTCTGAAAGCCTGGGGAGATTAATTAAAGCTGCTTTGGATTAAGCTCTCCGAACCATATCTAATGTTACGAATTTCTCCCCTTTGTGAGGCCGGCGTGGGGGTTTCAGTGGAAAGCCTGCCTGGTGTCTGCTGGTTCTGCCTTTCTTTATTAATTTTGAAAGTATTACGACAGGATGGCTTGGATCTGTTAAGCATGAGCTCTTGCTTGCTGCTGCCGCAAGGGATTAGCAGAGCTGTGACCTGGGCTGAGTGACCAAGCGGACAGCCCTACACCTTTAGGAAGAGCTCAGGTCAGTGTCTGCCCTAGGCAGTAGCAGCAGTGTTGAAGTGAAGGCCCCGGTGACGTGCCTGTCTTCACTGCCAGCTGGCTTGCTGAGGGAGAGGCAGGCAGCACGTGCGGTCAGCGCCGCAGCAGCGCCAGGCCAGGCAGGGGTTTTCTTTTGCTGCTGCGTGTCAAGCGGCACTGTTGGTCTGGAGGCGGCCATGCGAGTAGCAGGAAGGCACCCGACACGTTGCTTTATGCCTGCTTGGTTTTTGTTTTTGTTTTTGTTTTTTTTTGCAGGTGTGATGTGGAAAATGGAGCAGATGCAAAAGCAACACGTGCGAGTCCCACAGGGTGCCAGCTGGCTCCTTTGGATAGTCGCTTTCCCCACGTAGCAGGCACCTCTTTTCTGTCTTTCCTTGAAGCGGTCTCATGAGGGGGGTGCAGGGTCTGTGCCACTGGAAGGGGGGACGAGGGACCAGAGGGGGATGCATTTGCTCAGCAGTGCCTGGATTGCAGCGTGGCTGCAGGGCTTACCCCGGAGCCTTGCTCAGAAGAACCCCTCGTTATGTCTGCAAGCTTCCCATGCGGGGCTGTTTCAGGGAATGCCCTTATTCCCCACTGCATGTCCACCTTTGTCTGTTCTGGATGTATCCTGAAGAGGCAACTGCTCTATCTGTAGGGTCTGTCGACCTTCTGGTGATTTGTACTCAGGCATCTTTGTTAGAAAAAGTAAAGGGTGAAGCCAGCTTTGGGCTATCTCAACACTTTACCGTGGTGCCGCAGGAGAAGCCAGTGTGCCTTCTACCATGCTCTGTGTGTTAGGGAATCACAGGATCACAGAAGTGTAGGGGTTGGAAGGGACTTCAGGAGATCATCGGATCCAACCCCCCTGCTAAAGCAGGTTCCCTAGAGCAGGTTGGCCAGGGAGGCGTCCAGATGGGCCTTGAATATCTGCAGAAGAGACTCCTGTGCCGCTTTTCCCAACATATGCCCATCTCCTCCACCACCTCCCACAAGGATCTTTCATGCCATGGCTTATCTTCTGGCGGTGCAACAAGGTGTGGAGGACAGGGCTGGGCACAAGGCTCCTGCGAGCTGCTGCGGTTCAGGATGCTCTGTCAGCTCATGGTCACTGAGGCTGTCCCTCTAGACGTGCAGCCGAGACACTGAAGGCAGCAGAATTGGCATGGACACAGTGGTTGGTTTCCTGCGTTTCCTACAGAAGGTTGTAATACATGCATAAAAGTTGATTGTTTCCTCCTCATCCTCATGCGTTCACATCCCCATGGGCTGGCGATGGGTTTTTGCATGCAGGGCGTGGAGGGAGCTCTTCCCCCTGTAGGCACTTGCTGTGAGAACTGGTTCAGTGCCTGCTGCAAGCCATGAGGAGGGACAGACACCCCGCTGGCACTCCGGTTGTTTCTCCTGGCCCCGGTGACTTTCGAAGAGTGCCCACCGGCACAATTATTCCTGTACATGTGGGACGCTGCCTCAATTTCCCCCTCCATAAAGCGGACGGGATGGTACTTGGAGAGAGGTTGTAAGTGACAGCCTCTGAAATTCAGGTGGATGTGAAAACTTCTGCCAGAGCAGAAACTTTCCCATCATCACGCAATGGAGGCTGGCGGGGAAATTACCGTGTGGACGCTCTGCATGAGGCACAGGGTGAGCTGCTGCCCCTGCACACAAAGCAGCCGCCCCTCTCTTCACCACCCTGGCTTCTCCCCTCTCCAGCTCCTTTGCCCAGCACCAGGCCCTCCTGAGCCAAAAGAGATGGGGCAGGGCGAGCATGAGACCCTGCCTGGCCTCTCCTTTCCGTTTGTCCTCAGTCTCTCCCCTTTTATATATTCCTCGTTTCACGTGTCTGTGTTTTCTCTCCTCCATGCTATGGCAGTGGTGCTCCATGCTGATGAGGCAGTACGTGGTACAACCGCAGGCAGTCATTTTTCAGGTAATTTCTAGGGTACTGAACACCCGACTCTTGCTTTTCCACCTACCGAGCAGGTCGGGCTTCCTGCTGCCGAGGGACAGGCCCCACGGTCACACCTGGGCTGCCCGTCACTGCCAGCAGGGCTGGCTCAGACGCAGAAGCAAAGCCAAATTCTGAGCCCCCTGTGCTGCAGCCTTCATCCCCTGGCTGCCTGCTGTCCTGCCGGTCCGCACCCACGTGCTGCCGGGGATGGGGACCTCTCTTCCAAGTGCTGAGCACAGGGCTCGTGACCGCATATCACAGCCTGGCATCCAGGGACACCTTCTGCAGCGGCATGCCTCCTCCTCTTCCCAAAGCTGCCTGCTCCCCTCCTGGCCGGTGCTGCCGCGTCAGCCTGGTGCTGGCCTTGGCCGCCTCCTGACTGCCTGGTGGTGGGTGCTGTGACCGCAGAGGAGGTTCAGGGGCTCACCTTGACCTGGACCACGTGGCTGCGAGTCAGTTGTGGTGGGTCTGCAGCAGCTGGGGTTGCTCCTTGCGGCTGCCTGGAGCAGCAATGGGCTTGTGTCTGTTTGGCGTGGTGGCCCCAGATCAGCTGCTCATCTGCAGCTCTTTGTCCTGGCTGCAGGTGTGTGGGCAACGGGGAGGCACGCTGGCATGGTTTTGCCATGGGAACAGTGTGAAAACAGGAAAATCCCAGCACTCCTACCTGCACAGCAGGCAGGTGCAGGCTGCCTCCATCTCACCCCATGGTGCACACACGGCCAGGATCCTGCTCCCTGTGCAGGGTGACACGGAGCACGGGTGTGCCGTTGTCCTTGCTCCCAGCAGAGTGTGCTATACCCTTCTAGCTATCTGCTTCTGCTGCTGAAAACGGGTAAATCCCTCCGAGCTGGAAAGGCCCAGCTGTCGTTTAGTTGTCGTGGTGTTTTCAGGTCACTACAGTTAAAACTTGAGACCTGTTCCTGTTGCAGTTTCCGCCTAGGCCAGGTTCTAGGACCTCAAAGCTGAAGAAAGCGGCAGTGGTTTGACGTCTGCAGAGCGCTCTGCGCTCTCACGGCAGGGATTGTGCAGGTGGGGTCTCGGACTGTTCTCCGTGGGGTTTGAGCGAGGAGCAGCAGCCCCTCAGGACCCTTTGGCTGTGGGGGGCTGGACGCGCGTCCTGCTACCCAGGGCTGTGTGTGACCCAGCACGTGGCTCTGCAGCCTGCTTTCCCTCAGCTGAGCCCCAGCTATCAGCTCCCTGTTCAGAAGTGCGAAACCACAGGCACACTCTGCCTGTGTGGCAGGTCAGAGACGCGCAGGAAGCTCCGAGGAGATTGTCAGGTCAGAACATGGTGCATTTACAGCTTCTTAGAGCAGCAGGAGTCAAGCACAGAGTCCTTTCCCTGGGACGGCTGTGTGCTTTCCTCCAGACTGCAGAGCACCATGCCCAGTGTAGGAGAGCAGCTCCCAGCTTTCTCCCTGCTGTGCTTCCTGCCTGCGACGTCTCCGCAGAACCTCATCCATGCTTTGTTCATCCGGCCGCTTTCCAGGTCAGGGCTTCAGGAGGCTAACACGTTGAGCTGTGCTGCTAGGGATGGACATCCCCAGGTGGGGCTGCAGGCGCAGGGCTGGAGCCGTGCGGGAAGTGGCTGCTGCGCACAGCAGGTACTGCAGGGAGGGATGGGGCCCGCGGGCACCAGGGCTGCTCTGTGGGAGACCAAACAGGGTCTCTGTGATGATTTTTTGTTGGTGGGGGTAGGATGTGAGACGAGAAGAAAGAACTTTGGTTGTGCTGGTGACGGCACAGGGGAGTGCTGCTCCTCCCAAAGGTCTCCCCACAGGGCAGGGATTGCCAAGGGGCAGAAGTGCAGCTGAAGCAGAGGTGCGGGCAGTGCGTATCTCTGAGGCAGCAGTGTTAGAAGAAGGAAGCTGGGCTCGTGAAGGCAAGGAAAACATGAGGGCGAGGAGAGTTTTGGAGGAGGAATAAGCTGAAAAGGCTGAGGAACAGGAGAAATCTAATGCAAAGGGAAGAATGGAGATGATGGTGAGTCTTTGATGAGAAGTCCTTGGTGAGAGTCTTTGATCCAGAGGGCCCTGTGGTGCTGATCCATGAGCGGGGTGAAGAGAGAGGGTGGCCAGCAGCTATTCAAAACATATCTGACACACTCATCTGGAAGAGGTTCGTATGGGAGATCTTTCAAGGTGATGGGGGAGCTTGTGCCTCACACTGGTTGCGTCCTTGAATGAAGCATGCTTCGATCAATATAAACCTACTACTAATAGGTTATCAAATTAAATTATGTTCCGCTTAAGTAAGAACTGAGCAACAGAGACACAAACAGGTGTATTTGACCCAAAGGACTCAGCTTGTGGCAAATCTCAAATCGTGTGCCGGACTTCGCAGGCACTTCTAAGAAACTTGCAAGGAGAAAGATGTGTTTGGCAAAACATGTTTTGTTTCCTTGAAATAAATAAAATCAACAAACAAAACATGAAGTTAACATTTTGATTTCTTAGCTCAAAAAATCATTGGGAACTTAAGTAATCACTCATCACTTTAGCTCTGCACAGCTACTATGCTGATTTCGTCTTCGTTAATACAGAGGGAATCACCTTGGAGTTATTAATTTTGTCTGCTCCTGTTGCCTGTTCTTCACTTGAAGTCATAATCCTCTGACTATTGTGGACATGATTACAATCTCTCAAATAAGGGCTTAAAATTTAAAGTGGAAATAGCAATAGGAAAGTGAAAACTTTGAAAATAAAGGTCCCATTTTTTTGGTGAATGATACCACTAATAAAAAATTAAGGAAAAAGGCAAATGAAGACGAGCTTTCTGCCATGTATATGGAAGTCCTTCTGGATGTGTGAATTGACCTCACCTGCTTTAGACTGTCATAGCTACATGGACTTTGACAGAGTTACAGGACAGAAGGAATCTGACTTCTGCGGATCCGTGCTCATTTAGTGTAGCTTCAGCTAATGAGGTTAAAGAATTACAGTGAGGTGAGAGAGCATCCTTACAACAGTCAGTTTATTTATTTTTAAATAATTTGGATTTTGAAACAGCTGGCTACAAATCCATTCATTAAGCAAGTGCTTTTATTTAAGTGCAAACTATTTCTTATGAAATTATAAGGAAATGAAGTATGTCTAAGTGAAGCCGGGAAACTGGACCCCTCTGTTCCCACCTGCTCGTTAGTGTGTGTCTCTTCCAATGCCACCCATGAACTACGGAAAGCTCAGGTTAACTGACTTGGACAGTTTTCTCTGACAAGCAAATAACTTACGCTCGACAGTTACGGTCCCCATTTTGGTCTACAAAACTTATTTTTTAAAGAAAGCTTTGTGACGTATTTGTGAGTTTGGCTTTCATTTTATAAAGAAAGCTCATTTTGGTGTTCTCCCAGAACTCCAGTGATAAGAACAGACCCATGCATTATTTTGACTGCTTAACACTGCTGTTGACGCTACCCATGTACTGCCTTAAAAGTAGCCAGTCTGGCTGAACAAAAGATTTCAGAGTTCTGCTCTGCATTTAGCCGTACAGGCAAAAGCTGTTGAATACCGAATTTATTGTTGGTAAAATGCCTTTTGTTTCTTTTTCCAGGCAACTGAATACTCAGCCATGGCATCATTAGCTGGTGGACTGGATGACATGAAGGCCAATATAACCAGCCCTACTTCTGCAGATTTAGGAGCGAGCGTTCCTGGACCTCAGTCATATCCTATCGTAACAGGTAATTGATTTGTTATACGCTGATAAATGGTGTGAGGAAGTTCACGTGCACATTGTAGGGTGATGCTCTTAATGAAGGAGTTGTGTCAGATGTGTAGGTATTTGCTCAAAAGTCTCTTTGTAACCATGTGATTTCACAGCAGCTCTGTTGATAGTCATTGTGTGGATTGAATAAATCATTAGTGCTCCTTGGAGTCAGCAGATGAGGTAGGAAGGAATATGCCTCTCCACCCCAAACCTGCTTTCGTAAATACTAACACGTGGCAGAAAAGCAGAATGCTTGTCTGTGCTTTTGGGGTTTGTAGCCTGTTCTTCATAAAGGCAAGTGGCATTTCTGGCTGGATGAGATTTTTATAGCATTCAAGCTAACCTGAATTTTGGATGCTTTTGTTTTCTACAGACATTCATGTTTTAGACTTATGGGCCTATAATTTTGCACTAAGGTGGAGCATTTAAGTGGAAAGCAATTGTTTGTTCTAGGATAGTCTGCATTTGAGTGAGACCTTATTCAAGAAGTTATAGGGTAAGAGGTAAGGAACAGCTGGAATTTGATAGTGCTATGGTCCTCTGTGTATCTGGGACTGACCACATCATGTGGAAGAAGACTGCTCAAACGATAAGAAATACATGAAACTGTCTCCCAAAGGAATTGTGGGAATCACCAAAAAAAAAAAAAAAGACAAAACAAAAACAAAAAAACAACAACAAACCAACCAGGATTAAAAAAAAATAAGGAACTGTTTCCTGCATATGTTAGCCCTGAGTATTACTTTTGTCCTTGCGTGTAACTTGTAGAGATTTTATCACTGAATTTTCTGTGTTTTGCCAGGGATTGGACGTACATGTTCATTTTGTTGCTAAAATTGGAAGTGGTACTGTTTTTCTTATATTATTTATTATCTTTATTATTATTACATTATTTATTACCTTATTGTGGAAGCACTGCAATCTCATCTAGTAGGTGAGAAGCAAGAAATGACTAAATTGGGTTATCATGGAGTGCGACTTTGGAAGGAAAGGAAATGACAGAAAACTTGAATGCTTTCTTGCTCATGTCTTCTGCTAAGAAACTGCATGTCCGAGATCTGTACTGAGCCAAAGACAGGTTCACCCAAAAGCTGTTTTAATATTCCAGCAACACTTCTTTCTTTTATGCTGGTTTAAGCACTTCGCATGCTTATTGCATTCCCCCTGCTGTCCCATCTGTGTGAAATCATGCAGGAAATCATATAATGAAACTGAACTGGCCGGAAAATAGCCAAGAACCTCTCCCCCCCAGCACCCTCCTGAGAAAAAAACAGCCTCTACGGAGTTACTTTTCGGCCAGGTAGGGTCCCAGGCACAGCGCTTGGTGGTGTAACACGAGCACAATGTGTCTGGGGAGGGAAGAGGTGGGCAAGTCAAGGAGAGGGTCAGCAAGGGGAGCGATAGGGGTGATGGCAGATAGCAGCGACTGCTTGCCTGCTGGAACTGCTGGCGAAGCTGTTGTGGGCCCAGTTACTGAGCGCCTCGGAAGAGCAGATCGCAGCTCGGGCACGTGAGTCTCTGGAAGCAGGCAGGATGGATCCGGGATTTCCAGCACAGCTTTCTGGTAAAACTGCTGGCCTGCCAAACAAATAAATAAAAACATAAATAAAAGGAATACTCCAGGCAGCACTGACGTTGTTCAGTTGTTCTTTTCAGCATTTGAAAAAAATCTCTAGCAAGAGGTGAATAAACTGAGTTCCGAGCAAAGTTGAAAATAAAGAATTATGGATAAGAACCAGCTTGGGAAACCTTTAACAGAGAATAGGCACGAATATGCCTTTCACCAGGATCTAATCTATACAATGTATGCTAATCTTATACAAATCTTATTCTTAAACCAGCCTTGTTTCATAAGGTTTCTAAAAGCATCTCATTTGTATGTGACTCCCAGTGATATTGATTAGTCAGGAATGGAGGAGATTGCATGGTAACTCTTAAGGAATCAAGCAATTTTAGGTGCCTTGACACCAGTGCAAGGTGACACGTAGCAATGGAAAAAGTACTTGTTACAGTCTTTTGAGCAACGTGCATCAAAACTCTGAGTTTCGGCATATACTGAAATGGCAAAATAACTTATTTTGATTTAAAGTATAAAAAGGCCTTGCCAAGCTCACAGGTATCCTATAGATTATTGTTATTACTATTTGTACTTTGTTTTGCAAGAGGCTGACCTGGACAGAAGCGCTAAGAGCCGTGAGATCTGGTCAGCGTGTTGTTACGGGGTTGTGCCCCAGGTGCCGGTCGTGCTGGTCCCTTCCAGAAGCAGGGCTGACTATAGTTTTCACCTGGAAAGCTGACCTCGGGGCGCATGTATGTTCCACGGTCCCATGGATAACAGAGCTTCCTTCTGTTGCCACTGGGACATTTCTGCTGTTCCTGCAGCTGCTAACACCAGCTCTTTCAAAGGCAGCTGATGGCAAGACGCGTGTTTGGACCGTGCTCCTGTGTAGTCGCTTCAGTGCATCGTACGAAACACCCATCCACAGCTGGAAGAGCCTGGGAGCAGCCACCGCGTCCTTACCTTACCTATTGGGCACCACTGACAACTTTCTTACATTGCTACTTTCTCAGCATTTGGTGAGCTGACTGTAGAAATGACTCTGCAAAGCTTGCTCCGTATTTCTCCTGAGCTCTCCTTGTGACTTTATACCCGAGAACAAAAGTTCTAAATGTTAAATTTATTTGTTCTGATTGACCATGCGGAGCAGGCGTTATGAGTAGAAAAACCTGCAGCTGGTCTTCAGTGTGACAAGTCGAGGGCTGTAACAGAACACATTTTACAAGACAGTAGGTATTTATATCTTTAATTTGCTGTTGCTGTAGTGTTTTCTAACACCTACATTCATAAAGCCTAGATTTATACAAGTGTATGAAAACCCTTTAAAAACCTATGCCTTTCGATACATTTTCTTAAAAGGCTGTCTGAGCGCTGTCCTCCCTCTTTCTTTCACGGCCCCCACCACCGCAGCCCCGTGGAAGCACCCAAAGGGCCCCGGCATGCACCGAGCCCTGTGGTGCTGGGCACGTAGCACACCGCTGAGCCCTGCTCTCTGCAATGGCCTGAGGGGATGCAGGTCTCAGGGGTAGGAAGACTGAAGCAGCAAGCCATACTTGTGCCTGTAACATACAAGCCACGTAAATTAAGGCGTACTTGATGATATGTTTCTCATCACAGCTCTGGACAGACTACTGCATTTTCTCCCAAGATTTAACGCGCTGTCTCTTTTTCTGCCCTTTTTGTTAGGCAGGACGGGGGATTCAGGAGACAAGACACATTTATGGATCCTCTTTTTGCTTGTAACCAAAACTTCCCTGTTCCAGACAGGCCGTCTTGTGATGTGTGCAGACTGCGAGGAGGAGACTGAAAGCTGTGTGGGACAACCTGTTTCAGTCCTGCTAGCTAAGACAACTTTCTTGTAAAATCGAGGGGTTAAAGCTCCACAAAATGTCCACGGTCTGTGTCTGGTGGTGGAAATGGCTTCATAGCTTTACCTCACTTCTCAGCTGACATTCCAGATTATAAAAACATTTGTAATGGCTTAATTGTCATGAGACCAAGGGCTGCGCAAAGAAATCGCAAGTGGATTCTGACATTAAGATCTGTTAGTGGAAAATATTATTTTTATCAGGAAATCTTCTAGTCTGTGTAAAGCAGAGCCACAGATTTGTGAGTGCACAACATTTCAACACAGAGTTGGTGGGTGTAGGGCTTAAAAGACTTATTTTGGGGATTAAAGAATGTGAAATATGACGTGCAGGTGTTAGTGGGATGGGTTTTATTGCGGCTAAGAACACTTAGTCCGTTTACAGGCTGGTATCTGCAGCTCAGGCTTAATCAGTTTCATTGGAGAGTTTGGAGACTGGGCTGCCCTTTGTGAAGAAGCTAGGTCCAGTTTATTTTGTTAGTTGTCAGTCCGTAGGACAGACCATAAGGAATTTAGTCGAAATGAATTGGAGAACTGAGGTCTTCAGTGAATTATAATCATGTCTTTCGTGTTTTCTTATTGCTAGAACACAGTTTGGATGGCAAGGTAATATTGAGAATCGAGATACGGAAGATCCTCTGCGTGTAGCGTTAGGATTCCTATTTCCTAGCAGGCTGGAAGAGCAAAAGATTAGGGATATTTCTTGAAGATGAAAAGATTTCCTCAACACTGGCATTCATGCCAGCACTTGCTGCTGGAATAAGTGTAAGGGAAATTTCGTGGCAGTTCTCTGTACTGCTTCATCCACCAGCTCTGTTATGTTACAGACCACCAGCCAAACCTCTGTTTAGAGAGCCACTCAATTTCTTTCCGTCGTTTTTATGCCACATTAAATATTAAGTAAAAAAAATAAAAAAATAAAAATTGTTCCCTTACTGCTTGCTGCCATGGTTCATAAATGCTCTCTCCATTTGCAAGCCAATGACATGTGCCCAGCTCATTACTGCTGTAGTCAGCAGTTCCCAAGCAGCCCGTGATTGTTACTAATTACCCACAGATGCATTTTCCCTGCTCTGGTTGCTGATTTCAGCACGGTCAGTATCACTTTGCGAGGACAAAGTCGTTCTGAGCTGACACCTTTGCTTGACTTTCCGGCGCAGCGTAGAGGGCAGATTGACAAACCCACAGACAGCCCCGACAGAGTCAGTTTGCATTAGCAGAGTCCGAGCTGACTGCGACCAGCCCCACCGAAGAGCAGAGAAGTGCGTTTCGTTCCAGTGGAAGCTGCCAGGAGCTCTGTGTGCTCTTTCAGAAGAAGCAGCACAGAGCGAAACATTCGGAGCGGGCTTCGTTTTTGTTCCTCCGGCAGATGTCCAAGCGGGAGAGCCTCGTCTGCTCCCCAGCCAGGACAGCTCTGGCACAGCTTACCTCTCGTAGCCTGTCTGCCCCTCCGCATTGCCACGATCTGGTGAATTGGTGCCGTTCGAGCTGTACCGATGAGCAGGCTGCAGTGCCTTCTGCAGCTTACACACCTGTGCATGGGAAGACGGAGGCTGCAGCATGCAGACAAGCGGTCCTTTCTTCTCCACACGCGGCTTTGTAACGGCGCTACGGAATGCGTGTTACCTCGTGTGCTCCTTCCTGGGACCAGCCATGAAGGCGATGTTGCCACCGAGCCGACGGCGTCGTCTTTCCTGTGCACTTTGTAAGCCTGACCACAAGGCGAGAGGAAACAGCAGACGGAGAAGGAGAGTCCACTTGTCGTCTGCAGGCCTGGGGAAGGAGAGAAATTCTGAATGGCAATCACGTTAGGTCACCTGCTCTGCCTTGCACTGGGGGCCTCAGGCAACCACACATAATTGATTCCAGGCGTCCGGCTGGATTGAATGTGGAGCAAGTGGGACAAATATATCTGTCGGAACAGACTCTGCCACTCCTGGAAAAATCAGCTTGACTTTTTCTTTAGTGCGGATGCATCCAATAACTGAGAGGTGGTATGTTATGCCTGGTAGTTATTCCTCCATAGGTGGCACAGGCCTGTGGGTAATGCAGATAACAGGGATGCATTTAACCTTCTACGTTACTACATATTTTGTCAAATTTTTGTCGCTGGGAAACAAGAGTGCTACCATGGGATAAATGCATGTCTAAAGATAAGCGGCTTCCTGCTGCTGTTCTGCAGCAAAATGCAGTCCCGAGCTGGTCCCTGGTAGCATGTTTTTCCATTAGTGGTGCTCAGCTTTGCAGAAGTCTGTTGCCCGGCTCTTCAGCCTGCGATGTTTATCCCATCACGCTGTGTCTGCAGTTTATGAGCCACAGTTTCACAAGGTTTTGTAACATGGCAGTTTTTGTCACTTTTGAAGCTGGGAGCTGGATGGTGATGAAGCCGCTGGACAGAAAAGGTTGCCAGACACAGACCACCACCTGAGCTGCTCAGCATTTGCAGCCAGAGTGGATGCTGATACCTTAAACAGCAATAAAAGAAGGAACAGATGCTTCAAAATCCCAGGCTGATCTCTTGCCAGGGTTAAACACTGATCATATTTAGCATTTAGCGCAATGCAGCCTGAAGAAGCTTTTTGTTTATTTTAAAAGAAAACCAGTGGCGTGCAGGAGGCAGGATTCATTTGAACAACCCTAGATACAAGCCTTGGTATGGGAGGAGCCTGGAGACAGATTTCTCTCTTCACAGCCTAGAGTTGATGAACTGACTTTGGACCAGATGTTTATTTTGTGTGTGTGTGTAGCTCAATTTTGGAGGTCTTATTACACACTAGATCGTGATAATCGTCATCAAGGTGTGCTCTGAGCTGTGGTCTCCAGGTGACTCCTGACTGGGGAGAGTCGAGCACTTTCTGAGCTGCTGCTGAGCAAGGGGACAGGACCAGAGTGCCCCTGACAGGAAAGCAATAGCAGGAGCAGCTCCAGGTGCAACAGCTTGTGCAGAAGGATGCAGTTTAGATGTGAGGGAATGGCCTTAAGTTGTGCCAGGGGAGGCTTAGATTGGATATTAGAAAAAAAAATCTTCACTGTAAGGGTTGTGAGGTATTGGTATGTGTCACCATCTCTGGAGGCAATCACGAAATGTGTCGATGAGGTGCTTGGTGACATGGTTTGAAGGTGGGCTTGGCAGTTCTAGGTTGGACCAGGTGTTCCTAGAGGTCTTTTCCAACCCAGACGATTCAGTGATTCTGTGCTTAGAACAGCGACGGTGTGCCCTGCAAGATGCGGGGCTGTTCACAGCGGAGGTGGCAGGTTGCCGAGGGAGCCTTATCCACGTGTGGCAATGCTTGATGGCGGGTGAGTGAAGGGACTGGAACCAGTCTCTTCTCAGTGGTGCCCAGTGACAGGGCAAGAGGCCGAGGACACAAATGTAAATACAGGAAATTCCACTTAAACTTGAGGTGAAACCTTTCAGCTGGCACGGGTTGCTCGGGGAGGCTGTGGGATCTCCAGCCCTGGATGTGTGGACACGGTCACGGACACCCTGCTTTAGGTGACCCTGCTGCGAGCAGGGGAGTTGTACTGCATGGACTCCAGAGCAGATTTCTAACCTCAGCTGCTCAGTGTCTGTGTGATGGGCACAGCGCTCCCGTCTTTGCTGGGCAGCCAGCCGTGTTCCCGGTCCCTTTGATGGCACCGTGCGCAGGGCCCCCGGAGGTGGGACACCTGCGTAACTTCTGAGTATCTGCTCGTACCGGACCGTGCTGGACAGTGGGGTAGGTGAGGAAGGTTTGGGGTAGCTGAGGGAGGTTTTGATCTGTTTGTTTTTCTCTGTCTGCTGCACCCATTTATAGGACTCATTCTTCAGATACCATAAAACATGGAAGAAATGGTGGCTGTTTTGTTTCCATGTGATGCTTGCTGTTGCTGTTTTTGCTTTTTCTTTTTTTCTATGTTTTAAGTCCTTGTAATGCACGAGAAATGAAGTGTTTCGTCTTAGTAGGAAGCTGCAAGAGTGTTGCCTTACACGGTGTGTACATCGAGGCATTTTATCATTGCAGAGAGATAACGTGGGAAATGTGGGCTAACTCTTTGGAGCTCTGCGTGGATCCCAAATAATACGCAGTCTCCTTTTGCCATGTCTTGGCTGGGTTCTGAATATACTCATCCCACACTGAAACCAAATCGCTGACTCTTTCCAAACTGCCTTCTCTTCTCAGCTTGACGAGGATAACGAGAACTTTGACTAATAGATGGTGCTCTGTCTTCGGCACTGATGAAGTCTCTGGAATTGGCGCTCAAAGGAGCCAAGAAAGGGCTATTTCTCTTTTGGCCCCAGCCCTTATTTGATATTCCTTTTATGACTCATCTTTGATGATGATCTGAGAAAAATAAGTAATTTCTGTGTCCAGTGGAACCTGTAATGTGAAACAAAAGCAAAAATAACAGGTCCCCGTGCACGACTTTGAGGAATACGTACCGACACCGGACTTTGCGCTCATTCTTGCACACCTGACACTCGCAGTGAAGACAGCTGGCAGTTCTGAGGTGTGAAAAATGTGGTACAGGGTCAAATTTCACTAATGTGAAGTGCAAAATGGGAAGCGTGTTGTGAAATCGGCAGCTGGTGATTCCTGGGGGAAAAAGAGAACATTTATTTCCGTTCATATTTTACTGTATTTGGGGTAGGGGTGAAAAAAGAACACCAAATCTGGTATATAGTTGATTCTACAGTTGTGGGTTGGCTGTCATTCTGAATTTAGGTCTAAACCCAGGTCTTGCTGACCACAATGAGAGAACCTGATTTCACCAGGAAATGTTATTTTACCCTTAAATTAATTTCCCTCCTTGCACTTTAAGAATGACATAGCGGCAAAGTCATCTCACTGAATTCTCATCCCCTGGAGGTCAGTTGCTGGTCGCCAGTGCAGCAGGATACAAATGAAGAGGAGAGAGCACCTGAAGGTGACTTGTCCCACAGACCCTTCGGATCTAACGTTAGGGGTCAGCGTCAGAAGGTGGCTGCTGCCTCCTGATGACTGCATAGGGACAGAAAGCACTTAGCTTAAACGAGAGCTACGTGAAGTGGGAGGGATCTGCCCCGCGGAGAGCAAGAAGGGTCTCGGGAATAAGGTTCTGGAAGGAACTCTTATCCAGCTGATACTCGCTGGGATATTGGTAACAGTTCTGAAGCAGTGTTTTCTTTAGCTTTATGGAAGGATTTCAATTATATCGATTGGAAATTAGAAAAAGATTTGCAGTTTCTAAATTAAAAGTATTTTAAAGGTTTAGACTTCCTGTCCCAACTCTCCAATAGCAATGTAACATTTTCACAATTCGTTCTTCCTTTTTTTTTTTTTTATTTTTTATTTTTTTGTTTTTCATTGCTAAAATCAAGAAAGATGTGACAAAAGCAAAGAAAAGGGTTGATTTTGTGGAAATTGCCTTTTCTGCGGGAAACTGCTTTGTTATTTTCCTGTTGCTGTTGTTGTTGGGCAACAGTAATAACAGTTAAATGTCTTTTTCCGAGGCCATTGTGTTTTGCTCACATAATCAGTTTCCACATGGATATATTGATTGGTGTTTAACCATTATCACCAAATTATGCTTTAATTTCTGTGAGACTGTTTCTGAAGTGCAAATTGGTGTTGGTAGATCACTGGTTTCTAGCACAACATAATGCTGGATTTACAACTCGGTCTCTACGTTGAGCAGATGAAGGTGCAGATGCATTTTCCAATAATCTATTCGTCACTCCTGATAGGGCTTGTCGTGCTGAAGACTTGAAAAAAGGCCGCATAAACTCCTGTGGAAAGGCAGCCAATCTGAAAAACAAAACTGTCATTTTTAATGACAGGACAGAGCCTAACTGAAACACTGTTTTTTTTTTTTTTCATTTTCTGTGAGTTCTTATCTCGCCGTTAAAAAGGAACAAGCGCATCTCAGGAAGCAAGCGAGGCCTCTTGTACCCCACTAAGACCCAGGCTATTAACTGGCTCTTTTGATGGTGTGCAGCCTGGTTCTGTTGGGAGTTTTGCTGTGGATTTAAATGTTGAATTTAACTGCGATAGACATGTTTTGGTGCAAAGCATGTATAATAACAATTTGCATTTACATAGCATCTTTTACTTAAGGATTTTGCAATCTCTAATTAATTAAATCTGTTTCCCCCTGCCCCCAATACCACTGTGGTATAGATAATAAATACAATTTCAAATGGAACAGCCATGGCGGAAAGATTAAGCCAACAGGGTTCTGGTGCCTCTGTGCTGGCTCCTGATTGCAGCGTGGCTGCGGCTTCTTCTGCAAACATGTTGAGCAGCTTCAGCTCTTTTTTGCTCCAGCCTGAAATGCTCTGGAAAAACAACAACAGGGCATTAAACTGACTCCGTGCAAGCAGGTGGAAACTATCATCCTGGTTTTTCCAGCAGCATCTCACATGGGCCTTTTGGTCCTGGGCGCGCTCACCCACAGTTCTGCCGGTGTGTGCAGCCCGCTGTGGAGGAGCAGTGCAGGTTTCAGGCGCTCAGGGATGCCAGGGGGGCTTGCTGCGTTAGTGCTTTAGGACATCAGTGGCCTATTCAATGCACAGTGCTTTTTTTTTGCTGCCAGAGAAATGCTGTAAATCCCCAGATTGGAAATAATAAAAAGAAAAGTAGAAACGAAACACTCCAGGTAGTAAAAATGCTTTTTAAATTGCCTTTTAAAAATTATTATTATTATTTTTTTTTTGCCCTGCAACAATAGCAAAACATCTGAGGCTGCCTGTACAATACAACAAAACGGTATTTCCAGGTGGGTAGAGCGATGCGTTGGCCTCTGTCTGTAGGCATGTTACTAGAGTAAAGTCTGATGGCAGTCTGAGTCAGGCTACAGATAACATTTCGACGACAAAGTAATTGCTTTGAGGATGGTACTTGAGGAGGCCTCCAAGCTGGCTGCACCATCAAAACCAGGTAGCGATAGTTGGCCACGTACGAGTTACTTCCCACCTGTGACATCGCTCAGTTTGGAGATTCTCCTTACTTACACACGGGACAGTGAGTTGTCTGACTGGCAGCTCTGGAAACCCGCACGCTGGTGTCTCCTGAGGTCGGACAGCTTCAGGCACGTCTCTGTGCTGCTGCCCAGGTCGGAGCTGACCAAAGTGACTGCCAGTGGCTTCAGGTGAGAGAGAGAGAAAAAAAAAGTGCAAATAGCAAAATGCATTGGCGAAAATAAAATGTCACTGGCATTTCGTCAGAATACAATTGGCCTGTTTCTGCCTTCAGATGAAAAGTGCCCATTTCCCAACAGTGAGAAATACCCCTTGTGGAAATCCTGTGAGAACTGGAGGGGTCAGGGACTGCCTGCGCTGCTATGAACTTGGGATTTTCACACAGGTGTGACTGAAGTGAGCTCAGTGAGGGCATGAAAGGAGTACTGGGGCCTCAGTGGAGTTCTCTTTCTTTCCATCCAACATTCTTTGCAACAATCTAAATA
Source organism: Heteronetta atricapilla (assembly GCA_011075105.1). Taxonomy (NCBI): domain Eukaryota; kingdom Metazoa; phylum Chordata; class Aves; order Anseriformes; family Anatidae; genus Heteronetta; species Heteronetta atricapilla. The sequence goes on along the minus strand of CM021763.1, from coordinate 84,024,045 downwards.
CTGTGAGCTATACTCTGTGACTGTGACTGTAGCTGTGAGGACACTGTACTCTTCTGGAGCACTGGCTCCTAAAAATGACTAGTGCACAATAAGCACTCCTCTAAGGAGGGGATGTGCGTTGGTTACCCTGTCCTCAGCAGGAGCTGTGTGGAATTCAGACCTCGTGGCGTCCCACCAGGTGAGCATGCTGTGAGGGAAGGCTGCTCCTGGGCCTCCAGGGGGCTGAGGATCTGCAGCACGGAGCAGGCTCATGCTGCAGAGAAGTGACTTCATCTCCTGAGGCTGTCTACCATGGTGCAGGAGAGGATATGCAGGCAGGTGCCGTGGCCTCGTGCAGCGAAGGTGTATCAGGCCGTGAAGAGGTGTGTGAAGTGTGAGTGCTACCTCACAGGCAGACATGCCCTTGTCCTTTGTGTAAGAGTTATTACTGCTTAGCAGGCTTGAGCATGGACTGCCATGGGTTGGTTGGTGTGATTTTAATGGGAGAAGCTCTTAACATCTTAAAATATAGTAATCCTTGGGCATGCTATGAGAGATGGCTCTGGTACTGAAGCAGCAGTGAAGCGGTCACAGCAGTGCCTTCAGGCCTGAGGCAGACTCATCTGAAACTTCAGTTTGGCCTGAGAGTGGTAGCTGAGGAGCAGGAGGTAGCCTTGCGAGCACTGAGCGGGGGGACCCCTGTGCCGTGCCCCTGCTGCCCTTCACTGCCTGCACTGAGCTCCTCAGCCCATGTCTCATCCTCCTCAGCTTGCTGCTCTTGGAAATTTGCCCTTCAGCCTTTCTCCAGAAGAGCCACTCTCAGCAGCACCACTCCCTCCGGCCCTGCCAGCACGCGGGGCACCCAGGTGCTTTTCGTGGCAGCTGAAATGCAAAAGGTGACATGCTTGGCCCCTTGGAGTAATGTGGAGTGAGCCCACTGGTGTGTTAATGCCACCCGAGGGTTTGTAAACAGTATGGCTCTCCTCTGGAAGGTGTCAGGTACAGATACACATCTAACAGCCTGGTCTGTCCTGTGCTCTCCAAGGTCCTTCTGGCTGCAGGAGGCCTCTGGCAGGGACTGGGCACCGCCCTTCATTTCTGGTGGCAGCTGTCCCCCTGGAGCTGGGGATGCCGCGGTGGGGATGGCTGTCAGATGTAGGGATGGCTTCTGTCCAGGTGTACTTCAACACAGCACAGCAAACGCCTCTGGGGCACCTCCCTGTGTCCGGCAGCCTGAGGCCAGGCATCCCCGTCCCCTCTCTCTCTGGGAACAGAGTCAGCCCCTCAGTGCCTGCCCGCACCCTGATGGGCTGTTGTCCATGGCTGTGTGCCTGGCGAGGCTGCAGGGGCCAAGCACCGCCTGCCCAGCCACAGTGAGGGGGTGCTGGGGCTTCCACCTTGCCAGCGTGTCTTGGAGGGCTGGCGGGCCAGGTCCCAGCTTTAGCATCCTCCCCAGCTCCCTCCTTCCCCTGTGCAAGGAGGCCCTGCTGCTTTGTTCAGCATCACGTGGCGGGCGGAGGACCTGGCAGCTCTGCCCCTCATCATCCAAACGGCTTGCCTGAAGGGACTCCTTTCTTTAACCTTTGTAATTATTCCCGTTCAATCTTTCTTCGTATTTTCTTTTAATTATTTTTCCCTTTCTTCTCGCCCCGTGTTTTTTCGCTAAAAGTCCACCACTCCTCTCAAGTGTATTAAGAATGTGAGTGAAATTGATGGCTGGAACGTCTCAAGTCTTTATGATGACGAATGACTTTCACTGCCAAAGCTTTTATTGTCTGTGATTTGGGAAGAAGGGGAAATGATTTATCATGGCTGACTGTCATGCCATTTAATACAGTTATAAATCCCGACCCACTGACTGGCACCATGAACCACGGACCTCCTCTGCCAGCCTCCCTTCCCCCTTTTGCCTCCCTGCTCCTTCCTCCCACAGCTGCTTGCTCATCTTCTTCAGCTGCAGGGGGAAATTCGGACCTGGGGAGCTCCCACAGGGACAGTGACGGCCCTGAGCACGTTGCCCAGGCCTAGGTGGGCTGCGAGGCCCCCAGGCTCTGCAGTGATGGGGGATGCCCGAAGGCCCAGCCCGGGGCACCAGAGCAGCCCCCCAGGTCCCGGCACCTGTGCTGGTGAGGCCGGTCTCGTCCCGACTGAATGTGGCAGAAAGGGGAACTGGTGAGCGTGGCTGGGAAGCAAAGTCCCATCAGCTGCTTTAAGCATGCAAAAAGCCCTCAGAAAGATGAGCTGATGCATTCTTTTTTAACTTAATTTTAATGATCCTGGTGTAATCCTCCTAGCAAAGACTGGGCACGTGTTTTCACGCCAAACAAACCAGGCAGAAGTAACATGGTGCTGCCTCCACGGCCTGACCCTGGCATCCAATCTGGAAAGCTTTTCAGACCCCAAATGCTGCCGAAGGACATCAGGAAGTGCCAGCCTGTGGCAGAGAAGACAGAGTGTGTTAGTTAGCAGGAAAGGCTGGCTCCTCACCTGTGTCTGCTGCTCGGCTCAGGCCCAGGGCATGAAGCCCTCACCCCTTGGCATAGGGACAAACGGCACCAGTGGGAGTCTGGAAGAAGGCAGCCACCAGCTTCGGCTCTGGTTGTTATTGCAGTGGCATCGGGAAGCCGCTTTCTGTGTCGCACCTTGTCGTGTTGGGGAAGGTATGTAAAAATACAGCCAAGCTGTCATTTTAAGATTTCTGTTTAGGGCTCTGCATGTGTTGGAAACCAAGCAAGTGCAGCACTGGAAAAAAAAAAAAAACATGAAGGGAATGCTGGATGGGGCATTGTGGTCCCATAGCGAAGCCACGGACCTACCCTGGTGCTGCAGGTGAAACCCCCCCTTCCTGCCCCACCACTTGCCCACACAGCATGGGTGAGAGGCAGCCAGAGCCGCTGCAGAAGGGGTCGGCACAGTTGGTATCAGCAGCCCCTTTGCCGTCTGAGCGGTCGTTGCTGCCTGGCAGCATCCCATGGAAATGTCCTGAGAGCTGTGCAGGACGCAGGGGGCAGCGCGGTGGCTCCTGGAGGACAAAGGGTGAGCACGGAGGAAAGTCCTGAGGCACCGCTAGCCAGTTGGCAGCCCGGAGGGGTACTTAATAGAAACCTTCAGTTCTGTGAATTCCCAAAGCTCACTGTCGGGTCTGTGTTCAAACCTGTTTACCTTTCCCTTCTAGGCCTAGACAAGTTGCTCACAACACTTCTTAGCTGGCCAGGAACACCTACTTGAAAAGCTTTCCTGCAAAACTGCAAATTTCCTAGCACTGGGGAATATTTCATGGTGAAAAAAATAATTGTTGCAAAAGATTAATTTTGTTGTCCTCCACTCATTTTTTGGACAGAAAATCACACTTGAATATTTTTGATCAACCTGTGCTTTCAGCAGAATATTCAAACTTTTCCTATGTTTCATGATATATGGGAATAGTAATTCCATGTCCTCTTATGTCCTTTTGTCTAAAGTCATTGGAGGACACCTTACAAAAAGTAACTCATGCATTTATTTTTTCCTGAAGTACCTGGTGCATCAGTTGATCTACACATCTGAATACACTGTAGGAGATACTATCTACTGACAAGGCAGCTAGGAAGGAGAGTGATGTGGGAAGTACGAACTTCGTCCGACTTTCAAAGGGCACGTGAAAAATGCAGTTGTGTCTTAAAGTGATTTCATCAAGCTGTTTCAGGCTCTTTGAACAAAAGAAAATAAAACACTTCCATTTCAATAATTAAAATATTTTGATGGAAATGTTGAGATATCTGTTTTTTCATATTTTTCCTAAAGCTTCACTTTTTCCATCAGACAGAATCCGGATCAAATGTCTGATTTCAGCTTTTCTTCTTATTCCGGGATAAAAGTAGCGTTATTGGAATATCCAGAAGGTAATACTTGGGTTGTCAGTCTGGACTTTGGTTAGCCTTAATTACGGCATTAAAATTTAGGGTGTAAATATTTTTTCTTTGAGGAGCAGAAAGCTGCTGGTGGTGTTAGAAGTGAGTGAAAATGTCTCCACCTCGGACTGATTGGAGGTGCAGACGATAAATATTGATCCTTGTGAGAAGGGATATTTTCTCATGGATTTCACATCTCGGCAACAGACGCGGGTGGAAGCTGTTGTACTCGCTTCCCTCTGTGTTTACCTAGCCTGATGGATAAGTGTCGACATACTCTCCCCTTCCTATTTCTGACTCTGCCGGTGGGCCGTGTCTGCTGGTGCCTGTGCATGCCGTGTGCTCTCCTGTACTGAGGGGCCGTTTGCATGGGAGAAGGCTGAGAGCCCTTCCCCGGCAGTAGCAGGGCATCTTGCTGCCGGGTACATCTGGCTGTAAAGCGCGTGGTGCCTCACTGAAAACGCCCTGGCCTCGAGGTGCCTTGGCGATGTGGTGAGCTGGCCTGTGGTCAGTTGTTGGGGTCAAGGTCAGCGAACGGTGTTGAGGGTCCAGTTTGGAGCTGGCAGGATCTGTGCCAAGGCAGTTTTGTAAAGCCGCTGGGGGCTGCTCTCCGACTCCTCTGTCCTGCTCTTATTGCTCCCCAATGCCCTCTGGATCACAGAGTCACAAAATGGTTTGTATTGGAAGGGACCTCGAAGCCCATCTAATCTCTCCTCCCCCCTTTCCATGAGCAGGGACACATCCCCCTAGACCAGGCTGTCCCCAGCCCCATGCAGCCTGGCCTTGGGCACTGCCAGGAATGGGACATCCACAGCTTCTGTGGGCAACCTGTTCCTGTGCCTCACCATCCTCACAGGAAATAATTTATTCCTTATATCTAATGCAAATCTACACTTTTTTAGTTTTAAACCATCATTCCTTGTCCTATCACTCCCCTCCCTGACACAGAGTACCTCCCCAGCTTTCCTGCAGCCCCCTTTAGGCACTGGCAGGCCGCTGTGAGGTGTTTCCTGAGCCTTCTCCAGGCTGAACAACCCCAACTCCTTCAGCCTGTCTCCATAGCAGAGGTTCTCCAGTTCTTTGATCATCCTCATGGTCTCCTCTGGACTCACTCTAACACTTCTGTGTCCTCCTTGTGCTGGGCCCCAGAGCTGAGCGCAGGCTCCAGGTGGGGTCTCACAGAGCAGAGCAGAGGGGGACAATCCCCTCTGACCCTGCTGCCCACGCTGCTGCTGGTGCAGCCCAGGGTACGGGTGGCTTTCTGGGCCGCTAGTGCACATGGCTGGCTCATGGTGAGGTTCTTGTCCACCAATACCCCTATGCCCTTCTTAGGTCTGCCGTCTATCTACTCATTGCCCAGACTGTAATTGTGCTTGGGATTGCCCCAGCCCACATGCAGGACTTGGCCTTGTTGAACCTAATGATGTTCGAACAGGCCCACCTCTCAGGCCTGTCCAGGTCCCTCTCTATGTCACTGCTGTCATTTGTAAGGTGAATGGAAACTCGGGTTCCCTCTTTTGCCTGGTCAGGTCCTTCCTGGCTGCTGCCAAAGTGTTCTCCTGTGCCTAGCTGGGAGGCACAGAGACCCTTCCTTGCCAGTGCCACCTGGCCCTGGCAGGTCATGGTTCAGACCCAGGGCTCTCTGGGCGCCAAGCAAAGCTGACTCTGGTGCCACAAGCCTTGGCTAGCTGTCCAGGCTTGCTGGGCTGCTAGCACCCATCTGGCTGCTGAAGAGTGGTGCTGTCCCTTGCACCACCTCCAGATGAGGAGGGCAAGAGCCAGCACGAAAGTCTTAGCTGGCTGATGTGCTGGGGTTGCTGTGCAGTCCTGTACCGATGCAAGAAGCTGGACCTCATCCTTCAGTCAGGACAAGCTCCCTTTGAACTTCAGAGTGGATACCTTGTGCAGTGAGGAAGCCCACCCTGAGGTCCTGGCCTGGTTTCCCTGTTTCCATCAGTTTTGCGTTCCTCCCACCTGTGGCTTCCTCCTGTCCTGGCTTGCCAGGCCGTGGCACAGCCCCACCGCATGAAGCCACATCTCCTTGGCCAGCCACACAGGTGGAGCCTAGTGGTGCCCGGGTGCCTCCTGTGCCTGGGCCTTGCTGGCCTGGGTGACCTGCAGCAGCTCAGGGCAGGGAGTAGGGGATCGAAGGGCTTCCAACATTGCCTCTCACAGTGGGGATGGTCCTAGGTCCCCTTCACATGTCACCACAAACAGTCCTCAGACTTTGGCTGAATGTCTCCAGAGCTACAAGGCTAGACAGCAGCTTGGGGAAGGAGGTAGGCTGCCTTGCCTGCTACTCGGTCCAGCATTCGGTAATGCTTGAGTGACATCTACTCTAGCTAGGCAGGGCCTTTCTGCCCAGGTGGTCAGCAAGCTAATGTCACAACCTGGTGTCCCCGGGCTGGCCCCCAGCCCGGGTCCTGTGTCACCACCATCCTCAGATGCTCTTCAGAAAGCAGCCGGGGCCTTGCTGTAACCCATAACCTTGCTCCTTGAGAGCTCAGGCAGCGGCAGGAAAAGCCCTGGAGGTGGCTGCTGGCTGTGCTGGTTGGTACGGGCAGGGGGCTGCATGCAGACAGGCACACACGGGTACTGCCTATTGACAGCAGGTGTCTTTTGACCGTATTAAAGATCTGCAAGGTTTGGAAAATGAAATCCTAAGGAATTACGGACTCATCTGGGAGCAGCTCCTCTGTTTACAGTGCTGCTCCTCATACGACGAAAGGCTTTGGACCTGAGGAATGAAGCGCAGAAAACAGGGTATGCAAGGCAACCCAGTGTCTTCAGGGCTCTCTTTGAGGTGTGTGTTCTTTCTGTTAACTTCCAAGTATTTGCCAAAAAGGTGTGAAGCTACAGTGTGCTGTTGAGAACCTGCTTGGTTTTCATTCCTTGAGAAATGCCAGGCTGGAGGCCAGCGTGGCGGGCAGCCGAGCTGCACCACCACCGGTCTCTCACTCTCCTCCTCAAAGGGAGAGGGGAGAGAGTACGATGAAGGGCTCAAGGGTTGAGATAAGGACAATGTTTGCAGCAGCTACCTCTGCATTTGTTGACAAGAATGGGGATCCCTTAGACCACAAAACTTACAAGCTGCCGGCCCTCATGGTTGTCTTCCAGCTTTCCAGCAGTAAAGTGATTACTGTAGAGGCAGTCTCACAGAGCCTGCTGTGCTGCTCTTATTAAAAGTATTGCTGTGCTGCAGAAAGGAAACAACAATAAAGGGAATATGTAGCTTCTGCATGCATTAAGATCACTGATCAAACCACATGAGATCCCATTTCAGACATAATGTGCATTGGAGGGCAAAATTAGATTGAGAAGTAAATGGAGCCTAAAATTTCCATAGCTTTATTCGTCAGAAAGCTGTTTCATTGCGTGGTTTAATTCTCCTAGTTCTTTCATTCATTGCATGTATCATGCTGGCTGGAGTACATTTTAGAAATAATGGGATGAAAGAAAAACCATCTTTAATTTGGCTGTGGCTGTGAGGTGTGTAAGGGTCGTTCAGACCTGGGATGGAAGGGGATATGAAATGCTGAAGAACTTTCACATCAGTAGAAAAATGGCCATGCTGACCCTTCCTGTGCTTTAGCAGGAGGCGGTGTTTTGTTTTGGGATTTTTTTTTTTTTTTTTTTGTTTTGTTTTGTTTTGGTGAGGTTTCTTTTCTCTCCCCTTTTAACATGTTGATTTGACAGGAGGAGACTAACCGGTCTCTTAGATAAGTAGACACATGGTTTTTTTTGCCTTTGAAGGTAACACTTGGTGTCATTTCCGAACTAACACAGATGGCCGAGCAGAGCACTTGATATACAGCGAATCCCTTTTGAAATAGTGAAAACCGTAGGTCTATATAATTGGCAGCAGTGATACGACCAGGGCTGGCATGGAAGCATGTTCGTGTGCCTGTCCCATGTATTGCTTTATGCATGCATGCGTGCTTCCAGACTGTATTTCCCTTGTCAGCTTTCTTTGCTAAGCTGTGAAAGCTAAGGTGGTTTGCCTCGCACTGCTTCATGAATTCCTGCACGCTAATTGTTTGCAATGTGTTTTATTATTATTATTATTACTATTATTATGTTGCATTACAAAACATGGAAATGTAAAAAGGGATCTGTGCCTGTTCCAGAATCTTTCCAGGGAAGTCTCTGTCCCTTTTTTGCTGTCATGCCGCCATCTACCATTTATCTCCTTAAAAAGAAGGGATGGTTCAGCCCCTGAAATTGTTTGGGTATTTCCGTCAATTTCAGTGTCAGATATGCTGGGTGCCTGGCGTGATGTTCTTTGCTCTGAGATTTATTTATTTATTTATTTATTTATTTTCCAACATGCTGAGGAGTTTGCTTGAGAAGGAATCAGCAAACTCTGCTGTGGTGCCACCAGCCTTGTGAAATCAGTGTCCCGTCTGTGTCCCCGGAGCAAAGCAGAGGCTCCGCTGTGCCCAGGCACGGGTCTTTGTGCGGCGGTTTCTGCCCTGGGTTATTTCCAGGTCCTCAGGGAGGCCACCCCATCCAGGCTTCTGTCATCCGGGCTATTTTCTGGGGGTTTCTGGCTGTTTAATGAATAAAGGTTTTGGCTGGCTCCAGTATAAAGGCCAACCAAAACGGTGGCAGTGCTCTTCCACCTCCTCCTTGCCGTGCAGCGGAGAACGGCCAGCACCCGCCTGCAGCCCCGTGTGCCCTGGCTGTGCATCGGGCATGCCCACACGTGTCCACAGGTCTCATTTTCCCCATCTTCCTTCCTCCCCAAATGCGTCCTAACGAGCCAAGCCTTGCCGGCGTTGCCCATGGTTCTGCGTGGTGGCGGCGCTGTTCAAAGCATGCTGTCCCCTCCAGCAAGGGGCAGTGACAAGGAGCGAGTGGTGCTGGCGGGCGAGGCGAGACCCCTGCCCCTGCACCCGGTCTGTGCGGCGGCCAGCTCCTTGGGGCCGCGGTGCTCTTGGGCAGCAGCGAGGCACGGACGGGCAGCCCCTGTAGTCCGAGGTGGCTGACAGGGTGCAGCTTAGTGGTCATCCTTGCCTCCGGTCTGCAGACAAAGCCTTCTTACGCTAACAGCTCTAAAAAGCACTTAATAAGCTGGGCTGTCAGGTTGTTCCCGGGGCAGAACAGCTCAATGGCTCGGCTAGAGGAAAAAAAGGACAGGAGTTTTATGAAAAAGCAGGCAAGGGAAATTGTTCAGAAGAGACAGTTCGCGGCTCCAGAACTGTAGCTTAGAAATTGCAGAGAAGAAAAGATGGGAGGTTTCAGCTGCACTTCTCCACTGTGTTTTCTCTGTACAAGAAAGCATTGATCTTCCTTCCTTTTTCTTTTCCCTGCCCTGCCTCCTTCTAAAAAGTGTAGTAGTGTCAATGGGAAGAGCAGGGAGATACACCTGCTATGAAGGGCAGCTCTGGACTCCTGTAGACATCTGTGGCTGCTTTGCAGGTGAGAAGAAAAATAAACCCACAACTGCGACCCCCATTTCAGTGCAGTGCGCTTAATTTGAATTTTATGGCCGTGATGGCAGATTACGGTGATGCTGTCACAAGCCCCTGCATCCACAGTCACGGTGGACACTGTGCATTTCAATACCTCCTCCACTAATCTTTCCCCCACTGCTCCCATTCCCTGGCTGCTAATTTCACGCAGGCACTTAAACATGATGGATAATTGTGTTCTGCTTATCAATGTTTAATTTAAGGGCTGTTCCATCTGACCTGGATGCCCTCTGCAAGAGCTATGCCTCATTATTGATTTCATGGTCACACCTGTGACATTACCTGCTTTGTAGGAAGTAGACTTTGACATTCCTGTGAGGTTTTGGCAGCCGGAGCTAATTGTCAGAAGAATAATCGAGTCAGCAAAATCATTACAGGTGATCTGTGTGTTACCACTGTTTTATCTGCCTCTAATTAGGTGTAGGAGAGGTAACTCATAGCAGTAAGCACGCTGCAGTCGGTTTGATGTCCACAAATAGAGCCAGACGAGCGCAGGGGGGAAGTTACCCACTTACAGCCGCACTTCAGTCTGGGTCTTGTGCCAGTGGCCTGTCCTTTCCTGGGGTAACCAGGGAAGATGTGGCCGCACCCAGCAGAGCTGAGTTGATTTCACTGTACCTGCAGGAAAGGACGGAAGGGGATTAATTCCTGCCTCCTGCGTTACGGCTGTGGCCGGACTGGGAGATGGTGACAGCGGAGGTCTTGTGACGTTGCTGTGCCGAGTGCCGTTTGTTACGGCATGCGGTAAAGCTGGGTGATTTTTTCAGCAAAGCTCCTTGCTAGTTGGGGTGCTTCTCGACCCCAGGCGGACTGTCAGGCTGACACGTGTCCCTGGTGGGGGAAGCAGGGGCTGTGAGTGGGGCCTGACGGTCTTGAGGGGTCCCTTCCGACAGAAACCGTTCTGCTTCCAGCACTCCATGATGCCTAGACCTCCTTTTCCTGCTGAGAAGGTTGATCGAAATGCTTTCCTCCTGATAACGACTGGAACAACAGGGGCAGTGCTATCAAAGTCATCACTTGGCCGAGGAAGAGCTTTTCACAGGAGGAGCCAGATTTTTCAAAGTCTCTTTTGTACTAAGTTTGACTGCTTCAGCCTCTGCCCTGTGACCTGCCTGCATGGGGCCCTGGTGGGCTTTGTGATTCCGTGGTGTTAACACAACGTACTGCCTGGTCCTTGCCCGAGTTCCTGAGCTGACGGCGATTTCAGGTCTGTGGGCATGGCACGGCGAGCGGGAGCTACTCTGCACGGCCAGCAGTGCTGCGGTGCTGCCCACAGGCACCTCACGGGGAAAAACGCCCCGCTGCCGCACAGGAGCTGTTCCGAGGCACTGGCAAAAGAGCTTCTGCACTACCCTCCCCACCACCTGGACCCCCTGCATTTTCTAATGTATCCCTTGCAGTAATTAATTACCTCTCCAGTGGATTCATTTCTTTCATACTGTTACCGGCAATCAGTTAGATAAAGGGAAAGAAAAAAAAAAAACATGTTGGTGCCCTGTGGTATTGGAAGTGAAGGGTTTTCACACTGTCAGGGTAATGAATTCTGCAAGGGTTTGAAGCACCTGAGCTTGAGGAAGTCCTCGTGTCATGTGTCTGGGAGTGACAACCCCCAGTGGTTAATTACTGCCACGGATGAGAGTTGAGCTGATAGCAAAATGAGATAATTTCATTAGTAGTTAAGTGTGAAGTTAATTGGACTCACGTTTACACACATTATTATACAAAGACACACTTGGAAATGCTCTTCACTGCTTTTTTTTTTTTTTCTGAAAAAAAAAAGGTAAGTAAAATGGAGAATGCTTCTGAACCATCCCCTCATTTTTCTCTCCCCGTGGTTCGGAGACAAGAGGCCTTTCCTGCTGCACGTTGCCAGACTCCAGCATCGTGTGCAGGAGCAGAGCACTTGCCGATGTCTGAGTGCTGCTCGCCAGTGCTTGGAGGGGGTGGTGCTGAGCGCTCCTGCTGCTGGTGGCAAAATAATTTCTTTTATGGAAGAAAATTACTTATTTGCACTTTTTCTGAGAAATGATAATTTGCTCTCAGTGCAAGCAAGCCCTCAGCTGCGGGTGAATGGAAGGACGGACATTCATTGCCTATCTGCTGTGTACAGAGCCAAGCACTTTGACACGTCGCTGCGGCCCCCGGTCCCGCAGTGCCCGCTGATACTGTTGTTGTTCAGCGTCATTATATTCCAGTTTCTGGAGTAATGCAGAATGGATTCCGTCAGGAACATGCCTCAAACTCAAAACGACGAGCAACTTCTCATCCCCGCAGCAAGCTCAAGGTGGTCACGTATTTACAGACCCGCCCGTGAAAGAGGCGCTTGCTGCACTGCCCGATGCCAGCCAGGCTGTGTGCGCCCTGCCTCGTGGCGTGCCGCTGCTGCGCAGCCTCCTGGCCCCCAGCCCCTCTCCAGACGGGCGCGTGCTCATCTCCCGGTGGCAAGGCACAAGGCAATGCTGGTAAGCACGTGCCGCAGCCTGCCCGCTGCAGCTTGGGCTGGTGTGCTCCTCGTCGTGGAGCACTTTGGTGGGAAAAGCATTTTAAACGACATGTTACTTCGGGTGCTGCAGTGCTGCTGATCCTTCAGACTCACTCAAGAAGTGGTGAAGGCTTTCTCCACTGGAGAGATGGGAAAGACGAGACTTGGAGATAGAAAGTGGCTTGTCTGTAGCAGTACTGGAAACTGAAAATGGGCTCCTCACCCTCATCTCCAGGATGAAGGCTTCCCTGGTCGTCCTAATGTCAGGTTTCCTCTGCTCTGCAGTTTTGCGTTTCCAAGAGGCCTTATGTGACTGCAGGGTGCTGCGGCAAGGGCTGTTGAGTGCAGGTGGTCCTGTATTCAGATTTTTTATCCACACATCACTTCTAGAGTTGCTATTATTTTAATCAAACCTCCTTGAAGCCAGACTCTGGTTTAACTGCAGTCCTGGTGGATGGTGACACTTTGCTGTTGGGCTTGCAGACACAGGGTATTGTATGGAAGTGGTACACTGGGTGACCTCGGTGGCATGCCACACTCATGCAGAAGCATCCCATCTCGTCAGCATCATGCCTGGGTGCTGCATGCTCCCCTGAGCTTCCGGAACATGTTGACTCAAGATGAAGATTCAAAGTCCTTCTAGGCTTTGCAGCTTAGACCTGGGGTATCCAAAGCGCGTCTGGCAGTCAGGAATCATGTGTTACTCCTCTGGGGTGGTGCAAAGCACCTGTGAAAAGGTAAAGATCACATGTGGATGAGACAGACCTTCTTGGGACCTGGCCGTGCTGAGGGAAAGGACATAATTCCCTCCCTAGTGAGGATGTTGCCAGCCTCACCACTTCCACTCAACATATCCATATCCTGCCTTCATGGGGGCTGCATGAGCAAGCCCCCGGCGTGCGACAGGTCAGAGGCGTGCTGATGATGCACACCTAGAAGATTGGCCCGAGTGACTTGGGTGAGGACACCTGAAGGATATGCCAGGGTCTCCTGCGGACCGAAGTGGCATGAGAGGCAGGGAGCCAGGGCCGCTGGAGGTGGCACGCTCTCTTGAACGTTCATCCTCAAAGGTAGCGTGGGTAGAGTCATTGCACGCCCCTCGGGACCATCTCCTTTGCCTGCGGGTAGGGGTGCTGCTGGGGCTGCCGGCCTCTCCGCGGGGAGGCCACCGCGGGCAAACCCAGCGAGGAGTTTGGGCACCTGGGGCTTCAGGCCGGGAGCTCGCAGTGCGGGCAGAAGTTGTCGTTGGAAAACCCCGGTAGCCCCCGCTCTAGCTGGGCTTCTCCTAAGGCTGGGGGTGGCAGCAGCGGAGCACGTAGCGGAACTTCCAGCCTGGAAATGGGATGCGGGGAAACCAGACCAGGCTGCTGCCCGCAGAATATGTGAGTCTGTGAGTGTTGTTGCCTTTATTTGTGGAAGGGCTGAGAATCGACTTTTCTTGGTGTCTCCGATGGTGGCTATGTTGCCCAGTGCTGTTGACGGTGATCCTAACCGTGAAGAATATGACAGAGGTTTGGGCATTGAAATACGCTGCAATACGTCTATATATTGGAATGAATTACACGGCAAAGTGGGCTTTTCATTTGTTTATTTATTGATTAACAGCTGTCAGAAGGTGAGCGCTGGGGAGTGGCCGGAGCGTGAGACGAGAAGGGAAGCTCACCTGCTGGACTTGTGCTGCCGGGGGACGGGATGCCTGTGGGAAATGAGGCTTCTGCTGTGTTGTGGGGGTGGAAAAGGGAGGGGAAGGCAGCGGCGGCCCTTCTGGGCCCGTGTTGGTGGGGAGGCAGGCAGGGGACACCACGGTTAGCCTCGCACTGCCTGCGAGCCGGGGGCTGAGGCTGGCGTCCTCTGACCGACTTTAGGGATACACAGATACTTTCACATCCCCCAGGCTGCAGGGGTGGCATGGTCAGGCTTCCGTGGTGTGCAGGAGACCAGGACACAGGGCCGTTACGAGGGGAGAAGGTTTTAATCTAAAAGAGCTGTTTTCTGCCCGGATTGAATAATCAGAACTCACGACGTCCTTCCTTTAGGAATCCTCCTGCCCTCTAAAACATGCCTGTTTTGGGCCTTGACTGCTTTCAGGGTGTGGATGAACCACAGGCACTCTGTAGGAGTTTTGATATAAAAATTTTATTCTTTGGTCAATTCAAAATGAAGCTGTTGTTTAAAATTTCTTCTAACTGAAAAGTTTTAAAATTCTTTTAGCTAGCGGGAAACGTATAATTTTTGCCTGTGATTTCAATCTCTACAAGCTCTGAATAGTTTTCAAAAAACGGCTGTCATAAAATTAAATGCCGATGCTGAACAATTTGAGCATGAATATGTGCACACTTATTTTTGTCAGGGATGTCAAAATCGGGAAGCAAAGCTCATAGTCCTCATTGATCTGAGCAGCGATTTCTGCTGAGCCGGCTGTTGTGAGCCTGCTTCGTGCCAGCAGCATCTCTGATCTTGCTGGTTGTCACCTGTGTGCTCCCGACAGCGACTCCGGGCCCTCCCGCGGTGTCCCAGGGTAGATGCTACCACGAGTGTGAAGGCGATTATCCTGGAATGAGTGCTATAACCAGGGGCGCCTTAATAAGAGGCACAAGCGATGTCCTGCTTTGTGTTTAGATCTCTGCAAGCCATCAGACCGTGCGGTGTGATTTCCGAGCGAGTTTTCTGGGAAAGTGTCGTTAAAGTCAGTGTTATTTCACATTTTGCTGTTTCTGGCTTCACAAACCTGAACTTTGGATAAGCCTGGGAATAAAGGGAGAGCAGCTGGAGTTGAAACTGGTGCCTTTTGCTCCCCGCAGTGTCCGTCTCTTCCCCTTTCCATCTCTCTTTTTTTGTCAGAGCATTACGGCAGCTTGCAGAGGAAGGGAATTCGTGCCTTCCCCCTCTGCCGGGCTGAAAACCCCGCTCTGGTACGTGCCGAGCAGTCACGACAAATACATGGCTGTTTCCACAGCGTTTGGGGAGATGTAAAACCATGTCCACTGGTCGTGGTGCTCACGTGGTGATTTGTTGGTTTGATTCCTCAGGTCGTGAGCTGGCAAGCACAACCCTCCCAGGATACCCTCCACACGTCCCCCCTGCCGGACAGGGCAGCTACTCCGCTCCAGCGCTGACAGGAATGGTGCCGGGTGAGTTTTCAGAAAAACGGGGGGGAGGCGGGTAAGACAGCGCTGCAGAAAGACAGCCTGGCACTTTGTGGATGCTCTGCACTGAGGCAACCGTGAGACAGAAATCACAGCGCTGGAGAGGGAAGAGATGCAACGCAGCCCCGCGTGAAGGCGCAGACTTCCCAGTGCTAGAGATAAGCCAGCCTTTAGACTGCCAGGGCACGTTATCTGCACTGGGATGCTGAAAGTGCCTCCAGCCTTCCATGTGCGCAGCTTGGGGGCAGCTTTATTTTGGACCATTCCAGGCTTTTCCCATTCAACACAGGCACCTTTTTATCCCTCTGCCGTGTCTCACGTAAGAGGTTGCTAGTCTCTGGGAGCGAGACACGTCCTGACCTGAACATTTCTCTGTGCCAAACTGTGGCAATCCAGACGACTTCTGGGGGACGTAGTGTTCCTCAGGACGCTTGCTATTTATACATCTCTTTCTGTAATTACCTTCCCCTTTTTGAGCCTCACGGTGAGAAATGCCAGATGGCAGGTGCCAGCTAATAGCTAGCTTGTGGAACCAGCGGGAGCCGAGCGTGTGCAGGCTCCTGGCTTTGGCCGGGCAAGGTCCGCGTGAGCGTAACGTAATCTGCACAATCCTCCCTTACTGGTGGCTGTGGACCTGCGTGCAGTGCTCCACAGGACGGTGATGCCGGGGTGCTGGTGGGTGTGTGGTGGTGGGAAGGCTGAGCTGGGCTAACTCCTGCCAAAGCCCTGGAGGTCTGGTGCTGCTGGAGATCAGCGCGCTTATTTCGGCTTGAGAGAAACAAAGGGATTTGTCCCCAGGCTCTGCCGCCTTTGGTCTGGGCATGACAGACACTGCTGTCTACAAGGGTAAGAAGTATCCTGAGGCTCAAATATATATGTTAAAAGTAATGAATCCAGTCCCTAAGTATTGTATAGCTTGAAAATTAATGATAAATTGGGGATTATCTTTCTTCCCCCTACTGCTTTCTAAGCCTTTAAGGTCATCTGAGTTAGACACTTTGGAGTCAGTAAGGTCAGACAATTATTGAAGAAAATCCCCCAAAGTAGAATTTCGTATGTAATCACATGGCTCCAGGAGGTGGTGATTTAGAAAACAATACTGTTAATAAGAAAGTAGGAGTTGATGATAGTTATATGATGACCAGGCTTTGGGGATTAGTCTTATTTTTTGTCCAGAATTGATTATATTCTGTAAAATGTTTTCCAGCAGATCACTGAGAAATTAAGAAAAATAGTCTAATCAGCCACGTTATTTTTGTGTTAGAGTTAGAAACTGGCTATGGATGCTAGATCAGAGGTTAAGTTGAAACAATTTTTACCCATAAAATGCAGTCTTGGAAAGACTACAGAGGATGAAAGACTGCAGTTTTTATAAAAATAAAAAGAAAAAAGTGAACACCTGAAAGAAAGTATTGTTTGGAAAGTGTTAGGTTAGACCTCTTGTTTTACGCTATTTCCCAAAGACACACAGCTATTAGAAAGCTTTTTCTGTCCTCAGCTTGGCTGCTCTCACTTCAGTGCCAATGCCAGCTGCTTAAATCATCTGAGGATTCAATTTTACATTAGCTTTTTAGCATGACTGAAAACTGTAGTTACACTTCAGAGCATTTGGAGTATGACGATCAGCTAATCATGTGTGTGCCAGGTTGGTCATGAAGACAGAGGTGTGAATTCTGAGCCCAAACCTGCTGTTGAACACCAAGTTTAGAGATGGCAATTCAGAGGCTTTTAGAAACCGTGCAGAAATCTGTCATCTTCCTCCAGACTGCCTTTCACTACAAACTTAATTTTATTTTGTGACAAGATCACCCATCTAGTTGGCCGAAGGAAGACAGCTGATGCAATCATTCTGGATTTCAGTAAGGCTTTCTATACTGCCTCTCACAGTGTCCGTCTGGACAAAATGACCAGAATACGGTTAGATAAAAGCACAGTAAGGTGGGTGAGCAATTGGCTGATGGGTGAGACCCAGAGGGCTCTTGTAAATGGGAAGGGGTTTTCCCACTCTGCTGTGAGCTGGTGAGGCCTCACGCCGAGTACTGTGTGCAGTTCTGGGCACCAGAGCATAAGGAAGAAAGACGTAAAGCTGTTAGTGTCCAAAGGAGGGCAATAAAGGTGGAGAAGGGTCTAGAGGGGAAGAGGCAGGAGAAGCAGTTGAAGTCACTTGGATTGTTCAGCCCGGAGGTGACAGGGGGGAGGCCTCATGGCGGCCTGCAGCTCCCTCACAGGGAGCGGAGGGGCAGGCGCTGAGCTCTGCTCTCTGGGGACAGCGACAGGGCCCGAGGGGACGGCATGGAGCTGGGACAGGGGAGGGTTGGGCTGGATATCAGGAAAATGTGCTTTACCAAGGCTCCCCAGGGACATGGTCACAGCATGGAGCTTGCCAGAGTTCAAGAAGCATTTGGACAGCGCTCTCAGACACATAATCTGACTTTTTGGGTGGTCCTCTGGGGAGCCAGGAGTTAGACTTAATGATCCTTGTGGGTCCCTTCCAACTCGGGATATTCTATGACTATGAATATCCAGCCGTGAGCCCTGGTCACATCCCCATGTTCTTCCTTTTTATTATTATTATTATTATTATTATTATTATTATTATTATTATTATTATTATTATTATTTTGGTGGTGGGAGCTGGGGAATAAATACATCAGCAGTTACCAGCTGTTCAGGAGCACCTGCCAGAGTGGGATGGCAAATCTGTGAGAATGATGGGCTTGGTGGAGCTCAGTATGAGGAAATGCAGTGAGGAGTCAGTGATATAGAGCCGTCTGAGCTGATTTTCCCAGGTAATAGATTTTATTTTTAACTACACATAGGACTGTGTGACCCATTACATTGAATAACTGCACTGTTCCTCTCACTGGTTCCTTTAATAACAACCTTCTGCTCCAGCTAGTGTGAAGGTCAGCTCCAATTTCTTCAGGTTCGCCTTCTCATTTAAGTGAGAATTTGCTAACTAGCATCCAAAATACCTTCTCAATCCTTCTTTGCCTCTTGTCATTCGCAGGGCGAGTTTCAGAGCCTTGCTAGGGAAAGCACCACAGGCTCTGAGGGGCTGACCCAGCAGTAGCAGACAGCTCAGGCCTGGTTCCAGAGGCACATCTGCAATTGTTCTGAAATAGCCAAACTGCCATGACCAAGCATGTATACGTTTGTTTTACCTTTCTCACAGGGATTCATTTCATGACACGCCAATGCGTATTTGTCTTGTATTTGCTGGGGGTTTATAGTATCTGTGAAGGGTGAGGGAAACCTTTGAGCCCCTTGGCATTTTCAAGCTGGAAACAGCAGCCATGTAGTTTCAGCTTCTTGCTCTCTGTATCGCTTCTCCAGCTTCCCTGCTGTTCATCTGAACGGGAAAAGCTTCTTCCTCCCACCAATGGTTCCTGGCTCTCCAGCAGCCAAGACTGTCCTACAGAGCACGTCCCCTCTGCGTTTCCATGCCTGGCACAAAAGATTTGATCCACACTCTCAGATTTCCCTCCTTCCTTCTCTGCAAAAACAGGGACTGACTTGTCACCACGGAATTCCCTTTTATATGTGATTCAGGAATGTTTCATGTGTCCAAGAGAATAAATGAATCAAAGATTTTCCTCTTAAAGAAACCAAAGAACCAGAGGTGTTACTTTGATTTCAGTACAGAGCTTTAAAACCAGGAACTGGCATCTCTTGTGGCTCCTGTAAAGAGTGTTCCTCTGCAGGTCACTGGCCCTCCAGGCTTGTACTGCCTTCTGCCTTTCGGTGGCTGCTATCCCAGACTGGTGAGGAGCTTTCCAAGAGGTGCTACAGTGCTGGCACACCACAGTCCTCGGGCAGCACAGGGCCTGGGCACTCAACAGGCAAACAGGATAGGACTTAGAGGAGCACAGCCTGTCCCTGGGGCAGTGCCTGGGGTGCTTCAGACAGCTGGGCTTCAGGTACTGCCCAGTCACTTCGATCCATGGCCTGCAAAACACTGTCACAGTGTCGTCATGTCCCTTCGTATGCTTTCATCCAAGATAAATGTTACTGTGTGGACACTGCCGATGGACAGCAAAATGGGAAAATTACTGGTGGGATGGTCACGCTTGTAGGCTGGTGGTTAGTGCCAAGCTCTAGTGACACTGTAGCGTGTGTTCATATAGCCCCGAGCATCCTGGTCTGGCCTCACTGCTGATCTTGCTGTGGGCAGCATCGAGAGACCTACGGAAGCCTGCGACCCGATGTTTTGATGGCGCTGCTGAAATACACCTCGGGATCAGGAATTCTAATGCTCTAATATTGAATCTTCTGTCTAACATTATGAGGAGGGAGTGAGTCAGTAAGCTGTTAACTGTAGGTCCGGGTTTTGCGGTGCACCAACACAGTCGGTGGTGGAATGGACGTGTCTCCTCCTGCTCTTGTGCCCCGTGGCTGTTCTCTGCACTCCCCCAGCCCTGTCTCTTCCCCGGTGTCCTGGGGTGCCTGGTGGCTGACACTAAGAGATGTGCAGCTGTGGGATGCTGCACTGCCTGTCTCTCCTGCGGTCCCTGCCCCAGTTTCAGGCTCCTGCCTTGGCTGGGGAGGGGGAAGGCTCCAAGTCCTCTCCTGCAGCTGGGACAGTCAGGGCCAGGCTAGGGCAAACCATGCCAGTGCCTAGCTCCAGCTCCTCTGCTTGCCCTCACCGCCAGGCTGGTGTTTCGGCAGCTGAAATGCAAAAAGATCACGCTCAAGCAACCGTGCTTGTTCATGTAAGTATTTATGCTGGCTCTGGTGTTGGAAGTGCTCAGACAGCAGCCCCGTTATCCTCTGTTTTCTATCTTTTTCCTCATCTTTCCATCTGCCTGTCTTGGGGATGGAGTCCTGAGCACCTCTCCCATGTGCTCCCTTCCCCAGGACTGTCATTCACATTGTCCTCTCGGGGCCCTGCGCACAGGGTGACAGGAAAGGGTAGACTGTCCGGAATAGCGATGCTGAAAATACAGTCATTAATGGGACTCTCGAAACCCAGATGTCCTTTCTGAACACCGGTAATTTGTTTTTAATGAAAAACCATGCAGTGACCCTGAACAAATGAATTTCCTTTATATGAAGTCTATGTGCAATTACCCAACTAAAGGGACCTGAAAACAGTGACATTCAAAACTGGGCTTTGAAAAGAAAATCATAAAAAATAGCAAGGCTATCATTAACAATCTTTTATCTAAGGAAGAGGTTAGCCCAAATGTGCGAAACAGAAATAGATAATGTTGAGAAACAAAACACACGCTTTTTAAAATATTTTTTTCCTTGTGATTAGAAGATATTAGATTAGAAGACATACATTGTGTGGCTTCCCCCTGTTCAGGCTGTTTCAACCATCCAGCCCTCTAAGGGGAAACATCCTCTCTCAACCCCCTTGGAACTTAACGTATGGCAATGCTTGTGTGAAGAACTGAAACACTAGTGCTGTGTGGTGGCTGGGACCAAAAGGCAGGTATTACGAGGTAAGAGCTTCTACACAAAGCCTCTGGGGACAGCGTTCCCCTGCCGGGCACTGTGGAGAGTTTAGTCATCAGTATTATCATATGCTCGTGTTACTTGTTTTGGCTCTGACTGAGCCAAAGTTTTGTCATAGCATTTTGTAGCTGAAGCAGTAAATATTTGACAGGAAGGTAGCTGGGAGGTAAAACGTTGAAAAACAGTGACTGACAAAGAAAGTTACAGTATGTGGTGTGATGGAGGGCATCAGAGCCTGAACTGCGTGTGCTCTCCGGATTCACAGCATAAAGCTGGAAACGGTTGGTTACTTAAACAGTAATGCTGTTGCCACCAGTGAAAGCAAAAGGAAAATCAGGGAGGAAATATATATATTCTGAAAAGGCCTCTTAACATTTCTTTGGTGAGGTGGAAAGTTGCAAATTGTCTCCTTGAAACCTGGAGATGATACCTGAATCCTTTTGCCGTCTGCTTTACCTGTTTCATACTCTGATATTGCAAGGATTCTTGTCTCTGTTCTGATTATGATTACGTGCTTCTTGCCGGTATCGTGCCTTCTGGCAGCTCCATGGTATAGCGGATCGCACCATGTTCATTTCTGTCCAAACCCCCTCTGTTCGTCCCCGTGCCCCTCCGTCCCACCCAACTGGCCCGGGCTCCTCAGGGTCAGAGCGAGGCTGTTCGTGACGTGCTTGTCTCGCTCTCTCTGGACAGGGAGGGGGTGCAAGTTCTGGGTTGCTTATTTCTGCTGCTTGTCTTTTGGGATTCAGGCAGAGAATCTGCTCAGGTGGAGGAGATGCCATGAGAAATCGTGTTTTCTATCAGCAGGTAGAAGGACTGATGCTAGGACACGCGCTTAGCATAACTACCTCAAAGGTAATCCGTAGCCGCCTGAAGATTTTGACCCAGAATGTTGTAACTCTTCAGGGATTTCACATTTCAGTTTGTGAACGCAGTTATATAGTGTGCATCCAGCCATCACCCGGGGTGTCCCTAAAACACCTTCATGCCCCTAGATGCACACAAAAGCGTATCACAGCATCCGCCTTTTAAGCCAGAAGACGCACTGCTAAAGTCTAGAAAGTATTGATGTTTGGGATGTTGGAGTATGTCGTTTCCATTTAAGTAAATTACTGCTTTTTCCTAAGTCTAGCACTGCTTCATGTAGGTGCTTCCCCACTCTTCTGTAATGTCAGAAGGCAAATCCTACAAATCCTACAGAAATTTCATCACATATGATGAAGCAAGTGACGTGCCGTCACTTAGCAGGTTGCAAATTGAATGACAGATGATTTTTAATCATTTATTAATAATTATTAATGAAGCAGTTAAATAGCTGATACACATTTATCCAGTGCTTATGTACATTTTGAATGAGGGGCTTCCAGGAACTTGGAAACCTAGAGAAACATTTTGTTGTTTATCTTTCGGGAATGTTATTACTGCACTTAAAAGAACACGGTCAGAATTCATATTGTTTTCAGTACGACACTGTCAGAAATTATTTCATTAAATTGATTTAGAAATTACGCTGGTGATGGAAAGAAGGTGAAATACTGGAAACGAAAAACCAACAGCCTCTAGATCTGCTGTTCCCAAACATCTTCTCTTCCTACAGACCAGATCCTGAACTGGGGTCAATTTTTCTTGACTCCCTGACTTCCAAGGCACTCCGCTGCTTTACCTCGTCCGGGGACGTTGTCCCCGGTGTCCAATGCTCAGGAAGCCAGTCTAGTCTTCTGTGCTGGTTCTCTAGCCATAATTTCTGCCTCCTCCCCCCGAAGTGAAACATTA
This sequence comes from Heteronetta atricapilla, assembly GCA_011075105.1. Classification (NCBI taxonomy): domain Eukaryota; kingdom Metazoa; phylum Chordata; class Aves; order Anseriformes; family Anatidae; genus Heteronetta; species Heteronetta atricapilla. The sequence goes on along the minus strand of CM021763.1, from coordinate 84,001,841 downwards.
TGCATAACTAAACATAAGCAAGCAAGGCAAAGTGTGTATAAACAAAAGGCTCCATATTTAGGAGTGAGGAGGAGGAGAAAAAACATATTGTATTGCTCCACTCTTTGGAAATTTCTATGAATTTGTAATAACAAAATTACCATAATTTGCTCGTTAATGCCGCTAGATCAGTCAAGCATTGTTCCAAACATGCAGAGGCTGCTTCTCGCGCTAGGTCTGCCAGCGAGTTAAGCACGGTGAAAATTAGCATGCAAATAGCCCTAATTCGGCGGCCGAGCTGTCAGATCCAGATTCAGCGGCTTGTTTCGTTTGAAAACCCTGACAGGAGCGGCTCAGGAAATCCCACCCTCAAGTAGATCCAGCATCAGAGGTACCAAGGGGGCAGCTCCTGAGTGACAGGTTGGCTAGCTTCAGTCAAATAAATCAGCCGCGTCAACCGGTAGCAGTGCGCGGCAACGCCGGGGGGCCGTGGGGCACTGAGGTGGGGGGCTGCAGCCAGACCTTGCCATTGAGACCACCCCGTCCCCACCTGAGGAGTCCGGGGCTCTGGCAGCTGACCCGGGAGCTGGCTTGAAATACTGCTCGTGGGACAGGGGACTGACCTCGTGGGATTTCTGTGTGTGTGTGTCCAGATGCTGAGACTGAAGTCACGGCTTGGCTGCAAAAAGGGTTCCTGTTGGGGAGCGATGTGTGTGGATGGATGAATGCCAGGGGTCTTGGTCAGGTCTTCTCCTTTTCTGCTCCGCGCAGGGCTCCTGGCTTGCCTGTGGTACCCGAGTGCGTGTGGGGTGATTCTGGAGGCTGCTGCGCTGGGCAAGTTGACAAGCACGCTGTAGCTGGCAGGGCTCGGCTGCTCCACGTGGAGGGATGCCTTCTGCCTGTGCAAGCAGCGGAGGGGAGGTGGAAGGTGTTCAGTGCTTGGTCTTGAGGACAGACCTGGCTGTGTTTTCTAGACCCAATGAGCCGCAGCGTAACAGGCTTGTTCCAAAGAATTCTGACTTGCTGGTGATACTGGGCTAAATCCTGCACCTGCCAGGCAGGGCTGAACTGCAGGAAGCGCACAGCTTTTATCTCTTGTCTCAGTGCAGCATATCCACGAGGAGACACTGACAGCCGTCTAAAAACAGAGGCTGTTTCCTGTTGATGGTTCATTCAGTGCTAGGAGCTGGGCTCACTGCTCATCTTTAAGCAGTGCTGGTGATTATAAAAGCGACTGCAAGAATTTAGAATGCCTTTTGTTGCTGCTTCTATTTTTATTTTTTATCATCAGTAAAAGTTTTTCTACCCTCTGCAAGTCAGTTGCTTTCAGCTCCCTTTGTGCTGGAAGCATTGTGAGCACAAAGCTCTGCCCCAGCCAGAATTTTAAAGATGAGGCACCTGTAGATGAAACACGTTAAAAACTTTGTCCTCTGGTCATTAATTGCCCTGTAGATGATGGCATCAGCGAACTGCCCAATGCGGGACTGGTTGATAGAGCTTGTCTTCTGTGGGGACTGCTCATTACCACTGAGACTGGCTGCCCGCCGGCTGGGCATCAGGACAGCCCTGATGATCCCCCGCATCCTTGCAGCTGTGGGGGCTGCAAGGTGCCTCTTCTCAACAGGCAGGAACAGCTTTACGTAAGGTTTCCTAACAAATCATTGTCTGACTGGCTCTTAAAAGCAGCAGTGACACTGGCTCCCCAGGAAGTACACCCCCATGCTTAACTGCGTGCGGGGGGAGCTCAGTGTCCAGCCAGGACATTTCTTCATTTCTTGCTACAGATTAGGCTTGTTGTTTCATGCTCTGTCATCCACGGGTGCCCTCCTGTTGGATCTTTCATTATTATTATTATTATTATTATTATTATTACTGATTGTCTATTGATGGGAACAAAGCACAAGTAAATAAGAAAAAGCAGAATGTGATTAGAAAGCCATGAGGTCCACACTAGTTCTGGTTTTGGAAAGTTGTGGTTTGGATTAGTCAAGCAAAGCACTGAAAATCTGGCTAAGTTACTTTTGCTCTAAGCGCAGTCATTGCTTCCTAGGTGTGAAAGCATGGCTGCCAGCTGGCCTGAACTTGCTTGTGCTTGTGGGGTTGAATTTTGCTCATGATGAGGTTTCTCAGACCTAAGCATCACAGATGCAGGAGCACACAAAATCCTGTATAATTTCTGAGTGTGCATCATTCTTAAAGTCGTGTCTCCTTGTTTTACATCAATACCCAGAGTTTTCAAAGCCTTGAGATTACAAAAACACTGTGGTTACAAACAAGAAGTTGTGTGCTCTGCAGACCATATGGTGTGCCCAGAACCTGCCTCTGCAACCAGTGATGGTATGGGGGTGTTGGGAGCAACACTAAGCACTATGTGTGTGGTGCTTGTGGAGCAGCAGACCAAGCCACCAATATCAAACAGGCAGTTTTCTGACACGCTGTGTTTGACTATGAGAAAGTGCTTAGATCCCAAAAGAAAGCACTGGGAAGTATTTCCTGGCCCACTGTATCCGCAAGCAGAAGGAGAAGGGTCATGGGTTGAGAACCGTCTGACTGGCCGAGCTCAGAGGGTGGTGATCAATGGGGCAGAGTCCAACTGGGGGCCTGTGACTAGCAGTGTTCCCCAGCAGTGCTGGGTCTGGTCTTGTTCAATATCTTCATTGACGACCTTTGATGAGGGAATAGTGTCCACCCTCAGCAAGTACGCTGATGACACAAAGCTGGGAGAAGTGGCTGACACACCAGAGGTCTCGCTGCCATTCAGTGAGACCTGGACAGGCTGGAGAGCTGGGCAGGAAGAAACCTAATGAGGTTTAACAAGAGCAAGTGTAGAGTCCTGCTCCTGGGAAGGAACAGCCACATGTATCAGTACAGGCTGGGGGACGACCTGCTGGAGGGGAGCTCTGCTGCAAAGGACCTGGGGGTCCTGGTGGATGACAGGTTGACCATGAGCCAGCAGTGTGTCCTCATGGCTAAGAAGGCCAGTGGGATCCTGGTGTGCATTAAAAGGAGCGTGGCCAGCTTGTCAGGGGAGGTGATCCTCCCCCTCTACTCTGCCCTGGTCAGGCCTCACCTGGAGCACTGTGCCCAGTTCTGGGCTCCCCGGTACAAAACAGACAGGGATCTCCTGGAAGGAGTCCAGCGGAGGGCCACAAGATGATACGGGGCCTGGAGCATCTTTCCTGTGAGGACAGCCTGAGAGACCTGGGTCTGTTCAGCCTGGAGAAGAGGAGATCGAGGGGGGATCTTATCAATGTCTATAAATATCTGAGGGGTGGGACACAGAAGGATGTAGCTCACCTCTTCTCAGTGGCTTGTGGGGGTAGGACAAGGGGAAATGGCCACAAAATAGTACACAGGAAGTTCCACACTGACATGTGAAGTAACTTCTTCACGGTGAGGGTGACGGAGCACTGGGACAGGCTGCCTAGAGAGGTTGTGGAGTCTCCGTCTCTGGAGGTATTCAAGAGCTGTCTGCACGCCTACCTGGGCAACCTGCTCTAGGGAACCCGCAGCAGCCTCACAGTGTTATTTCTAACTTCAGCATTTTTACCTCTTGCTGGTCTTGTTCTCCAAGACTGTAGGCCTGAATTTCTGTGATGGTTTCTGTAGAGAGTTCTCTTGCAGTTAGAACTGTCTGAACATAAAGCATCTGTCCTGTTGTAAGCTCAAACAGCCGCAGACTGATGGTTAGATCACGCACCGGCATATTTTGAGAATCAGGTTAATTTTGAGAATTAATACACTGTCTTTCACTTTTGACTGCAGTAGATTTTGGATCAGTCTCAACCCTGACTGGAAATTAAGTTGGGAAGTTTAAAAGTATTCCCCTTAATGGTTACATAAAAAGACTAAAAGCAGCACTCTGGTCCTGAATCAATGTCTGCTTCACAACTGATGCTCTAAATCCTTGGAGTCTCAGGTATTAGCAACAAAGGTTACTTTGCCACACAACACCTTTGCTGCAAAATAAGCAACCCCCAAGTGGGTGAGGATGTTGTACTTGCTGAATGAAGATACGTGCGTGGACTCAGTGATGTGGTTAGCGACATACAGGTAGGAGAACCACTCGCTTTGTCAATAGCTCTTCTCTGGGCCTGGTGTGAAGATGCTTCCCTATCTTCTCTTTCTCATATGAACCTTTTCTGGAGCAAAGGTGCCAGTTCAGCAAAGGTCTGCTTAATATCCAGTCTTGTGTGCTTCCTGAAGTGGGGGTACGAGTGCCAGCACCGAGCAAGGAGCCTCTTTCCTTGGAAGTCAGGCCTGGGGGGTCAGGATGCACAAGGCCTGCACACACCAGGCTGCAGGGTCCTCGAGCATCAGGCTACCCCTGCCAGGTGGGGAACGAGGCTCCCACCAGTCCTCACTTCCTAACTGTGTGTCCTTATGCTCAGCACAATTTGTTGCTGTCTCAGTTGGATCAGGTCAGAATAAGTGCAGGCTGCAGGCATCATCCTGAAGTGGCTTTGGTTGCAAAACGTGTGTTTGGTGATCCTGTGAAGGACCAAGCTGCTGCGCTTCCACAGACTCACCTGTGTTTGGCTGACATGGTTTTTTTTTCCTACACTAAAAGAATGGCTATAACGTGGATGTGGTGTAAAACCAAAGCAGTGCTGTGAAAACCAAGTGGGAAATTACCTGTCTTTTGTCACTCAAACATTAATTTGCATTGTGTTTGGTGTCAGAAGGAAAAACTGACATCCCTGCTGTAGCCACGTCTCTGTATTTCAGAGCTTGCGTGAGCTCCCCATTACAACAGAAAGAACCAGGGAGGAAAAGCCTGCCCTGCTGACATGTAAAAGCCCTCGTGCAGGGATGGCTGATGCCTGAAGTCCATCTGAAAAGCCGGTCTTGCTGGATGAAAGGATGAGATGCAAAGATTTTGAGGGGCTCAGCCGGAAATGTTCATCCACACAAGGGGCTTAGAAGATTTCTCGACTTTTCCGTCCTTCAAAGGGGCTGCCACCTTGGCAGAAAGGACAGGACTCTGTAATCTGGTGTTGCCAGAGCTCCTGGCCTGGTCCCAGGTGAGCGGTGGCCTGCCTCAGCATGCTCTGAATGGTCACCAAGGGCACCAGAGGCATGTCTGTGAGCATGCTGGCGTGGGCAGCTGCTCCATCAGCTGTGCAGACACTTTCCTACCCTTTTCCACATCGGTATTTTCAGGTTAATGAAGACTGCTTGGCTGTCAGTACCTTTATCAAGATGCCCAAACCCTTAATTTCCAGACATTTGAACTCTTAATTTCCACATGATGGATGTATTGTTATGCCTCATAACCATATAACTACTTCTGCTGTAGGTTAAATTACTTGTGTAATTCCTGGACGTAACAACATATTATGCCACCGTTTCAAAGGCTGAAATTAGATATAAATAAAGGCAAAGATCTAAAAAAAAAAAAAAAAAAAAAAAAAGCATGGAGTGGTCTATTTTCAGTGACCCAAAAGCAACTTTTTGATTACACAGTTTGGAGAATTTCATTCCACAATATTTTTTTTGACTCTTTTTCCAACGGTTTGGGCTGAAAACATATTTTAAAGTGTTTTGTGAGATGGAAACTTCCCTTCTCATGCAGCCCGTGCTACCAGCTGTTCAGTTTGGAACAGAGAAAATGGAAAAAAAATGCATGCTGCAGTGCAGGGCTGGAAATGCTAAGATCTTTAAAGGCCTGGATGCAAGCGCAGCATGTGTGCGATATCCTCACTGGAAGTAAGTGACACTCAATGCCACCTGTCCTTCTTGAATGATCCTAAAACAGAGCATCAGGAAGAAGGCAGCCCCATAGACCAGCCTGCATGGCACATGTAGTGGTGCCACGTGGCTGGAACACCCTGCAAAGCTGCACAAGTAGCATGGGGGGGACTTCACTTTCAGCCCCACATCCTCACGAGCATGTCTTGGTTTACTTGGAAGGTCTGGCAGTTCAGCTTCTCATTCCTGGCTCCAGCTGGAGTACCGAAAGGTCGTGTACTGATGTCTGGTAAGAAAGGGCAGGTGTCTCTGCAGAGGGCAGCCAAGGAAAGGAAAGGGCAACTTCCTCCTCATCATTAATTGCAATGCCATGTTCTGTGCAGATGAGCTGGGTGCTTGTCCTCTTTGTAGAGGGAGATAATTCTCTCTTAACGCAGTTCCAACATGGTTGCTCCATGGCACCACCTACCTTTGTTGTATTAAAGTTAAATATCTTTGTGTACAAAAGTTTAAAGTGCATAGCTAAAACCTATGTGCTTGCAGTAATTGCAGATGTAAATCTTTTTGTCATCCTGCGAAGACTAGGTGAGGTATTTCATAAATATGTCAGAGGCAGCATTAAAATTTTATGGCAGGCAGCACGGGTCGAGAATAGTACAGTGACTTCACAGCAAGGTACGTCCACCTTAACCCACAACTCATTAGTCATTGATGGGATTTCTGTGCCTTGTAGTGTGTTGGAAATGAGGTAGTGTTACAAAAATCTGCATGTTTGATTTTTTAAATATGACAACCTACTCAGGACTGTTACAAATAAAGTTGTACATCTTTGACCAGGTTCTTGTTAATATGAAGATAAAGGAAGGGGACAACAGTGTGCAATTTGTAGGATAATAAAATTATATACATCCCTCATTTGAAGTTAATTGGCAGTCTTGGTGGGACAGGGAACTTTGGAGAGATGTTATTGAATATGACTGTGTGCCTTCCAGCCACAACTGCAACAAACTGCTTCTTGGCTGAAGCGTGGAAAAAATTACCCAAAGCACACAAAGGTTTTGAAATCACTTGTGAAAGTTTGGGCGGTGATTATACCTATACTGTTAGTAGAAACGTTAATCAACGAATATGAGACATTACAGGCATGAGCAGAATGCGCTTTTGGTGAGTAAAAGTGTACTGGTGGAAGGATTCAAAGGTGATAATAAGTGGTCTATTGATCCGATGTATTCTCATAGTGGATTTGCCAGTGATCTGTTAAGCCTCTGTGGATGGGGCTCTTTAACCCGAGAGGTGGCCGAGAAAAGCCTAAATGTGCAAAGCGTTTTCCGTGCATGTACATCTGCACTTACCTGCCAGTGCCTGTTGGTACACGTGCTATGTTTCTTCTTGTGTGCTTCTGCTTCGTCCCCCTCAGTGCCTCCAGGAGTGCAGACAGTGTCTTATCATACAAAAGAATGTGGACTGGAGAAGTGGTCTGAAAATGAAGCTAGCAAAAAGCACCTTTTACTCAGGTCAGCCCTGAATACCTAGCGAGGCATCTCTGTCGGCAGGCTCCCCGGCTGACCTCCTCGCTGCATGCTCTGAGGTCAGACCGGAGGCTATGGTTTGACTGGGATGAGCCACCTCCAGCCACAGCTGTGGCCCATCAGGACCAGCGCCTTGGCTGCAGGTAGAAGCCTGGGTTTTGGGGTGAGGTTTGTGCCGCTGCCCTGCTGCCCTCACTCTCCCTGAAGAAGTGGGAGAGGGAAATGCAGCTGGTGGATGGTGCAGTGCAGCTCTAAGCTCTGCCGTCCACAGAGGAGACGGAGAGCGTCCCTGTGACTGCCTTACCCGGCCCGGCTCTGCTTCAGTGCTAGCGTAAATCTTTTCAGAGTAATGAAGCTGTGTTTAAAGAAGGCTGGCAAAATGAATGAGCGGGTGTGTCAAAATCAGCAGACACACGTTTGTTGGGCCAACTAAGTCGGGCTTACCCACACTGAGATCAGGAATGGGCATGCTGGTTTGTTGTCTTAGACAAGCAGAGCATGAGGTCTGCATTAAAAACTAAAACAAACATATGACAAACTGAAGCTGCTGTTTTCCCTTCAGACATCTCTCACTGGAACACAGTTACTGCCATTGTATGTAGGACTAGCAGTTCTTCTAGATGTATTTTCTAACAATCCATTCTCAAGAAAATTTTCCAAGCCTGTCCTTCAATGATTGTCTTTCGAATTCTGTTTGGTTGTCCTGGGATTTTTGGCTGTTTATTACCTTGGGTATTTTCACTGAGATAAATTGGACACAAAACGACAGACTTTTGGCATTATTAGTGCGTTTTCCCACTTGCTTTCTTTCCAGGGTGAACACACTGCATCTGAAATACGTTTTGTTTTAGTTGTGTTTTGTTACTCGTTCCCTTATTTTGCACTTTTATTTCATTTTGTGTGTGTGTGCTGCATTATGTTTGGGCTAGAGCAGTTAGATTAGTGGCCAATTACCTGCAAAGCAGAAGGTAAAGTTATCGTTGTCCTCCACTTGTGCAGCTTCTGTGGATGAGAAAAACATGAGAGAGCAGATTTACTGGTGGTCTACGCACCCTGATTGAATACAGCTGATATTTACAGATCAGAGCAGTATAAATCACTCAGTCTTTTGTTTGCTACTGCATGCTAAAATTTAAAGGAAGACCAAGGTTTCAAAGCAAAACAAAAAACAGCAATAAAGATTAATTTGGATCAAATTAAAAGATTTTCGTTTCAAAGCTATATATATATACATATATATGGGATATATATATATATCTATATATATATCTATATATCTATATATATACATCTATATATCTATATCTATATATCTAGATATCTAG